>JBBPBO010001986.1:15453078-15614317 GCA_037974295.1 Cicer cuneatum | reverse complement strand
TTCTCCTTTCTCTCTCTCTCTCTCTCTCTCTCTCTCTCTCTCTCTCTCCCCCGTTTTGTCATCAGCCAAAAAGAGGTCCTACTATTTTTGTATTTTTGTTTTTCTCTTTACAAATTACAGAAAGTAAAAACAGAAAAATAAAAAACATACAGTAAAATTAC
This sequence comes from Cicer cuneatum, assembly GCA_037974295.1. Lineage (NCBI taxonomy): Eukaryota > Viridiplantae > Streptophyta > Magnoliopsida > Fabales > Fabaceae > Cicer > Cicer cuneatum. The sequence continues at coordinate 15,614,156 of JBBPBO010001986.1, read as the reverse complement.
AAGAAAATAAAAAACTCCTAAGATGACTACTTGAGCTAGTCAGATATGGAGATAATGTTGAGATGCTTCTTGATGAAATCAAACCTATCTTCAGGTAATGCTGTGGTGAAGATATCAGCCCATTGATATCAGTGTCCACAAACTGGATGCCTAAAGTCCCTTTTTGAACATGGTCCCTAATGAAATGGTGTTTTATTTCAATGTGTTTGGCTCTAGAGTGTAAGATAGGGTTATTGGTTAGGTTTATTGCTGAAGTATTATCACAGAACAAAGGGATATTGGTTTCAAAGATGTTGTAATCTTCAAGTTGATGTTTCATCCAAATGAACTGTGAGCTGCATCCTGCTGCTGATATATACTCAGCTTCAGCTGTTGACATGGCAATGGTGCTTTGTGTTTTGCTTGACCAAGAGATCAAATTATCATCTAAAAATGTGCAGTTGCAACTTGTACTTTTCCTTTCCAACTTGTCTCTAGCATAGTCAGAATCACAAAATCTTCTTAGTTTGTAGGTGGGAGTTTTCTTGTATAACAAGGTAAGGTTGGTGGTTCCTTTAAGGTATCTCAAGATTTTTTTGACAGCAGTTAAATGGGATTCCCTAGGGTCAGCTTGAAAACGGGCACAGACACAAACACTAAACAAAATGTCAGGTCTAGAAGCAGTTAGATAAAGAAGGGATCCAATGATACCTCTGTATGTTTTCTGGTCTACCTTTTGGCTGGTTTTGTCTTTCTCAAGTGAGCAGGTTGGGTGCATGGGGGTGGCCATAAGCATACAGTCACTCATCTTGAACTTTTTGAGAAGTTCGTTAGTGTATTTAGATTGGTGAATGAGTATACCTGATTTACCTTGGTGAATCTGAATTCCCAGGGAGAACTTAAGTTCTCCCATCATGCTCATTTGGAACTCTTTATGCATTAGGTCAGAAAACTCCTTACACAAAGTGCTATTAGTGGATCCAAAGATGATATCATCAACATAAACTTGAATAATCAAAATATCATTTTTAATGGATTTCCTAAATAGAGTATTATCAATCAGGCCTCTATCAAATTCATTCTTAAGCAGAAAGTTACTAAGTCTGTCATACCGTGCCCTTGGTGCTTGTTTTAAACCATATAAAGATTTTTTATGTTTAAAAACATGGTTTGGAAAATCAGAATTTTCAAATCCAGGGGTTGTTTGACATAGACTTCCTCACTTATATAGCCATTTAAGAATGCACTTTTAACATCCATTTGATACATAATTATATCATGATTAGCAGCAAATGATAAAAGAATTCTAATTGCTTCTAACCTGGCCACTGGAGCAAAAGTCTAAGTGTAATCAATACCTTCCTGTTGACGGTATCCTTGAGCTACAAGTCTAGCTTTGTTCCTTACCACTTCACCTTTTTCATTGAGTTTATTTCTGAACACCCAATTGGTTCCAATAATGTTTTTGTTTGGTCTGGATACCAGATCCCAAACATCATTCCTTTGAAATTCATTTAGCTCTTCTTGCATTGCAAGTATCCAACCTTCCTCTGCCAAAGCTTCATCAACATTGCTTAGTTCAATTGTTGAGAGTAAACCAAACAGATTGGTTTCTCTACTTGATGATTTGGTCTTCAATGGTTTTGCTGCACTGCCAATAATGAGATTTTCTGGATGTTGTAAGACCCTTAAATTTAAAATTTAATTATGGAATTAATATTAAGTGTATTTTGGGGATATTTGCAAAATATTTAATATATGTATGTTTTGAGTGAATATATATATATATTTAAATATTTATTTTGGAAGATGAATTAAAATTATTGGATGAAGAATAAATTAATATAATTACGAGTAATTAAATTAACAGGCAGTTAATTAAGGGATATTGGCTAATTGCGACGAGACTGGTTAAGTGCTGAAAATCAGACAAGTGTCGGGTGAGGTGGCACCCACACAAGCCTATAAATATGAGTGAGAGGGAAGGAAAAAATTAGAACACCATTCGTCCTCCCTTACTGCCCATACTGCATGTAACAGTATCACCTTCTCCCTCCCCTTCCCATTCTGAATTCTGTTCACGATTTCAAAAAAAAAAAAAAAAAGAAGAGGGAGTTCCTCAAAAGTGACATTAATTGGAAATCTAAGCACAAAACCAGAAAACCCCCAGTACAAAAGTTGTTCCCCTCATCATTCTGGAGCTAGAGAACCCATTTTCGTAGCAGCAAACGCAAGCGGGAGTTTCACCAATTTTTGACGCGTAAACGGGAACGAAAACAGAAACGTGAGCAATAGCAGAAACGCAACGAGGGTAAGGGCACCTTCCACTTTCTAGTTGCATTAGGGCTGTAAATGCATAACTGTCATGACATTACTGATGTTTTCATCATTGTTTAAAGAAAAACTGTTTTTGAAATGACATTTTGAAAAAATGACGAAAATGCACTCTGTTGGTGTTTTGGGTGTATGTGATGCCTGTTGTTTGGCTGAATGTGTTAATGTTGTTCTGATGGTGTGAGAAAGCTGAAATGCTTTGTATCTGTTTGTGTGAGAAAGCTGGAAATGCTTTGCATGTGTTTTGAGAAATGATCAGAATGTAAATGGTTAAAAATGTCTTTTGCCGTGGTTGACATTCTGTTTGAGTGGTTTAAGCAAAACTGTGATGAATGATCTGGTGTTGCTGAGGTTTTCAAAAGAAAAGGGATTTTAAATGATGAAAGTGTTTTTCTGGAAAAGTTGTATTGATGAAAAATGCCTGAGTTTTGTGGTTCAAAAGAATGCTGAATCTATTTTGGTGTTTTGTTGCTTTTTCAAAGGAAACAGTTTGAAAATGTGTTGAAGTCCTAGGAAAAATTTCACTGAATTCGAAGGTGTATTCGAATACAACATGAGTGTATTCGAATACAACCTGCCAAGCTTCTGTTTTACTCATGTTTTCAAACTTGTATTCGAATACGGGCCTATGTATTCGAATACAGAGGAAGGATTTTTGCTTCTGACTTAGCATCTGTATTCGACTACGACCCTGTTGTATTCGAATACAGAAGTGAAATTTTAACACTGCATTCGCATCTGTATTCGACTACGACATCCTCGTATTCGAATACAGGATGCTAACTTTCACAATTTTTGCTTATGTATTCGAATAATAGGGAGCTGTATTCGAATACAGATTCGGGTTTTTCCAGAAACTCAAGTTTTAGCTTCTGTATTCGAATACAAGGAAGCTGTATTCGAATACAGATTCGTGTTTTCCAGAAAATCAAGTTTTAAACACTGTCATGTGAATTTTAAGGTGTTGGGAAACATTGAAAAGGTTTGAAATGATTTAAAATGGAGTTTTGAAATAGTTTTGGAGAGGAGGTGATGAGGTACTTGAAACCTTTAATGATTTTGGAGAAAATGCTGAGTTACACTGTTTTTGTCTTCTGTATTCGAATACAAGTATGCTGTATTCGAATACAAGTATACTGTATTCGAATACAGAGTGTTAAATTTGCAGTTTTTAGCTTCTGTATTCGAATACAAGGGAGCTGTATTCGAATACAGATTCGTGTTTTTCAGAAAATCAAAGTTTTAAACATTGTTTTATAAACCCTAAGTGTTGGGGAATATTGGGAAGGTTTGTGAAAAATTAAAATGTGGTTTTTGTGATGGTTTGAAGTGGTAATGATGAAGCTTTTGAGACTTCTACTGAAGTTGTGAAAATACTGATTTTTATACTGTGACAGTCTCTGTATTCGAATACAAGAAGGCTGTATTCGAATACAGAGTGTTGATTCTGCACTGATTTGGCTTATGTATTCGAATACAAGGAAGCTGTATTCGAATACAAATTCGTATTTTCCAGAAATCTCAGTTTTAAACACTGTTTTATGAATTTTAAGAGTCGGGGAAAAGACTTATGATAATTAAGCATGGAATTTTGAGATAATGTAAAGTGATAATGATTGCTTGAATGTTTAATCATTGATGTGTTGATGATGAAATTAATTGTGTTGAGATGTTTTGGGGAAAATGTTGGAAAGGCTGAGTTTTCTGATATTGCATACTGTTTTCAGTGAAGAGAAAACATTGCATGTCCATGCATTTCATAGTCAGGTGGTGACCGCGATGGGCCACAGAGTAATGCGGTAACTGTGATGGTCCGCGAAGTTAAGTAGTAACCACAATAGTGGGCTACGGAATGGCCGCGTGTTCGCGGTGGTCCATTCTATCCGTACGAGGATTTAACTTCTGTGTATTTGGACTGTGAGAGGCTAATACACGTGAAAGTAGTAACCGTGATGGGTTGTAGAGTGGCCGCGTGTTCGTGGTAGTCCATTCTATCCAGGCTACGGAATGGCCGCGTGTTCGTGGTGGTCCATTCAAATATGTAAATTGTGCTGGTCTTTTGAGCGACTGCACTGGTGCTGATCTGTTGAGCGATTGCACCCTAGTCTTGAGGGCCGTTAAAGTCAACCATATTTAAATTGTGCTGGTCTGTTGAGCGACTGCACCTTGGCAATTCCAAGAAGTTGAATACATGAGCATATACATATTGCATCGGGGTTATTGACCGGTGGGTCACGATTTGGGTACATGTTGATAATTGGAAATTGATGTGTGTGAGTACTTTTGCAAATCTAAAATTCTGATAAATGATTGTGATTGCTGAAGTGTTGGCTGTACTTACAACATATTTTCCATATTAATTGGTTGCTGTTTTGAAAAGGCATACATGTCATGAAATTTCAAAATGAGCATCTTTATTCTTCATCATTGTTATATGATATGCCATGGATGCATTTGTTCTGTGATATAAATGCTATGTGTTTATTTGTTAATTTCGGTTGGTGACCCTTTACTATTATTGTGGAAATTGAGCTTTGCCCTCAGATGAACCCCAAACCCGTCCCACCGACGGTTACACTAACGACGGATACGTCGTTAGTTTTCCTTGATATTCGTATACGGAGTCTTTGTGGATAGCGCCGAGGGACGGACAGCTGGCTGAAGACGAGACTTGTAGAGGATGCGGCGGAGACCGTGCTAATGTAGCTTAGTGCATGATCAGTTAGAGTTGATGTATAGGATTTTGAACTGGAAAATGTAATTGGTTATTTTGGGAATTATTGTATAACTTTTCCGCTAATATTTTTCCGCACTCTGATAATATTTTGGTGGGTTCAGGATACAGCTTTTGGGATGTATCTTTATTTTGATATATTTTGAAGATTAAATTTCCAAAAATATTTTTACTTGATTAATCATGGGGTAGTTATTTAATTACTTTTGGCCGTTTTGGATTACGACGTACTATTTTATGAAATGAATTAAAGGAAATTTTATTTCAATTCTTTTGAAGTAATAAATTGGAAAATCATTTTAATTATTTGTCTTGAAAAAAAAAATACACTCGCGCTGTGTTTTAAACTTGGGGTGTTACAGATGTGAAGACTTGTACTGCTGCTGCTGGTCCAACTTCTGGTTCCTGTGCCTCTGGTTCACCTGCAATTTCCTCATCTTGCTTTGACTTTTCAGAGTCAAGCTGTTTATCATCACACTTAGCAAGACTAAACAAATCAATCTTATAAACATTTTTTTCCCTAATGCTAGTAAACAAAACAGATTTATCAAGTTGACTAACAGCTTTGCATGTTTTGTGGTTAAAGATGACATCATGTTTCCAATCACTTAGTTGACTTATGCTCAAAAGGTTATGCTTCAGACCTTTTACTAATAGAACATTTTTAATAGAAAGGGAAGAAGATTTGTTGCCAACTGTTCCTGTACCAATAATCTAACCTTTTTGGTTTCCTCCAAAGGAAACTTTGCCTCCATTCTTCATAGTCAGATTTAGAAACATGGATTTGTCTCCTGTCATGTGTTTGGAGCATCCACTGTCAAGATACCAAACTTTGTGTTGCTGATCAGACCTTGCTTTTTCTCTATCAGAATCAGAGTCCGACTCAGACTCAGCTTCTGTTCGAGCCATCAGAGCCAATTCTACTTCTCGCTTGTTTGAGTAGTTTCATTGATTCTACTTTGGTTGATAACCCATGTTCCTCTAATGATTCTGGAACATGTTTTGGTTCTGGTATCTTTGGTGAATCTGGTGATTCTTTTAACCTTGATGATTCTGGTGATTCTCTTAACCTTGATGATTCTGGTGATTTGGATGAGTCTGGTGATTTTGGTGGTTCTGATGAATCTGGTGATTCTGGTAATTCCTGTTCTGGTTCGAGTACTGATTCTGATTTTGGTTCCAGTGTTGGTTCTGGTTCCAGTTCCTGTGCTTCTGATACTGGTTCCAGTTCTGGTTCTGGTTCCAGTTCCTGTTCTGATTCTGGTTCCAATTCTGGTTCGGATTTTGGTTCTGGTTGAGTTGACCAGACCTTCTTCCGTCAAACTCAGATTGCCTCTGTCTAGTTGTAGCAGGAACATAAACCTTCTTCTGCTTGTGCATTGCCAACATCGATTGTCCAGGCACCATTGTTGGTGTCTCCTTCTGGTTGCTCAGAATATCTGCAACATAGACAATTTGATCTTTTGGTACCCAGAACTGATTGGGTCCAGGTTTGTTGGTTTTAACAGCTCTCTGATCTTGTTCAGATTTTACCATTGGACAAGATAATTCAGAGTGACCTTTCTTAGCACAAACTATGCATAAAACATTAGAATGAACAGTTTTAGTTTCAAGAATTGTTTCTGTAAAATCAAGACCTCTCTTGCTAGTGTTACTGTTTCCATAAATCATAGATGCATATTTACTTCTTTCCATTCCATTAGAAATAAAATTTTGAAAAATTTGCTCATGCATATTAGATTCACAAACAGTTTTGGAAGTGGAACAAATATTACTTTTGAGAGTTTGGTTTTCAGATTTGAGTCTTGCAACTTCAGTTTTAAAATCCTTGTTTTCAATTGCATACTTAGAATTTCGATTCTTTAAAACTTGGACTTCTTTGGTCATATTTTTCTTATCTTCCCTAAGAGTTTTCAGTTTTAAAGACATCTTATTGTTTGCATTTAAAAAATCTTTTAAAGCCTCAATTAATTCAGATTTAGTGAGATAAGAAAATACCTGACCGTCTTCATCTTCTGAATCTGTTCCAGAGCATGAGCTGTATCCATAACTTGAGTTGGTATGAGCCATCAGAGCCATAATTGCTTCCTCTGATGTGCTTCCAGGCTTGCCTGAATGACTGCTTTGATCATTCTTCCTTCTGCCTGCTTTCCTTCCTGAAACTGTGCCTTTATAAAGGCCGAAACTTTTGGTGACATCATCCTCTAGTGGTGTCATACTCTGATTTTTCCTTCTAAGTCAAAATATGATTTTCATAAAATACTTTTGTTAACATCAAAACTTTGATTGAAAGAACCAATTTGGTTCCAATAATCTCCCCTTTTTTGATGATGACAAAACTTTGTATTTTTAATAACTATTTTTCTTTCTTTTGACTTTGACTCCCCATAGGACTAAGCTTTATTTTGACTTTCTCTCCCCCTAAGTTTAATGCCCTAGATTCTTTATCAAATACATCTTCTCCCCCTTTGTGATCAGACATAAAGGATTGAAGGAAGAAAGGAGATCATCTTAATTTTTTTGTTGACTTTTTTGACTTTTTTTCTTTTCATCTTTTGACATTTTTTTTTCATCTTCTGACTTTTTTTTTATTATTATTATTATTATTATTATTATTTTAGTTTGAAAAACAATACACGATAATAAAAATAACATACATAAAAAAATTAAACTAAGCTATTTGGTTAGGGATGAAGATAAGGTTAAGGTTTTTCTTGATGAAGTCAGACCTATCTTCATGTAGTGGTTTAGTGAATATGTTAGCCCATTGATGGTTAGTGTCTACAAACTGGATGTTGAGTGTCCCTTTTTGAACATAATCTCTGGTGAAGTGGTGCTTGATCTCTATGTGTTTGGCTCTAGAATGTAGGATATGATTTTTGGTTAGGTTGATGGCTGAAGTGTTGTCACAGTATCCACTAAGTTGATATGTAGGAGTTTCTTTGTAGAACAAGGTGAAATTTATAGTGCCTTTTAGGTATCTCTGTAGGATTTTTGGCCTTAGTCATACTTTTTCATGTGAGCTGATAGGGTGCATTGGGTAGCCATAGATTTGCAATCACTCATCTTAATTTTCTTGAGAAGCTCTTTTGTATATTTTGTTTGATGAATGTATAGACCTTTTTGACTTTGCTGAATTTGAAGTCCTAGGAAGAACTTAAGTTCTCCCATCATGCTCATTTGAAATTCCTGCTGCATCCATTTGGAAAATTCTTGGCAGAGAGTGCCATTAGTAGATCCAAAGATAATATCATCAACATAAACTTGAGTAATATGAATATCATCTTGATTTTCCAAAAAAAGTATTTTCTACTTGTCCTCTTTCAAAGTCATTTTTAAGTAGGAAGTTACTAAGTCTATCATGCCATGCCCTAGGTGCTCGTTTTAAACCATACAAAGATTTTTTAAGTTTAAAACATGGTTTGGAAATTCAGAACTTTCAAAACCTGGGGGTTGTTCAACATAGACTTCTTCACTTATATAACAATTTAAAAATGCACTTTTAACATCCATTTGAAATAATGAGATGTTATTATTAGCAGCAAAGGAAAGTAGGATACGAATAGCTTCTAACCTGGCCACTGGAGCAAAAGTCCTAGTGTAGTCAATACCTTATTGCTGATTGTATCCTTGTGCAACACATCGTGCCTTGTTTATGAAAACTTCTCCATTTTCATTCAGCTTGTTTTTGAAAACCCACCTGGTTCCAATAATGTTCTTTTCTAGTCTTGGAACTAGATCCAAAATATCATTCATTTAGCTCTTCTTGCATTGGTAGACTCCATCTATATCCTTCTTCTCTTCAGATTTATCCTCTGAAGATTTGTCGTATTCTTGCTTGAAGCTTCTGCTTTTTCAAGTTCTTTTTCCTGCATCAGTTTCTGGTAAACCTGCATAGGTTTCCTCTAGTTCTGGTAAACCATCTTCGATTTCCTCTGGTTCTAGTAAACCAACATCAGTTAACTCTGGTTCTAGTTAACATGCATTAGCTTCATCTTGGTTTAAATTTTTAGGTCAAGCTATTTGTCATATAACATAATACAAATTAAATAATTTAAAAGTGAAATTAATACAACCAGAACATCAGTTCTGCTTCTGGTGGTTTCTGCTTGTTTTTGAAACCACTGGAATGTTGTTTCTGCTGAAATGTTCATATTATATGGATCACTTGATTTCTATGACAGTTTGAAAACCTACAAAATACTTATCCAACTTTGATTTTTAAGATCAAGCTTCTTGTTATCATAGTAAACATAAATATCAAACAATAATAATATTTAAGGATAGATATAACCTATATGTCACAGCTTCAGTTTTATTATGAAAATCCTCTTGTTTCTGATTTTCAGATTCTGAATCTGCATATTATGTGATTAGAGGTTCTTGATGAAGGAATTTGAATTCCCTCCCAGATTTGTAGTCTTGATAAATTTTATTAGAGTGTTCAAAGAAGTCTCCAGATTCTGACATTTCTCTTTCTGCTGATATATCAGGTTCCTCTTATAGTTCTGGAACTGATGATAATTATGATTCCTCTGGTAGTTCCAGTTTTATTGATATGTGTGATTCCTCTGCCTATTTTGATTTGGTTGATATGTGTGCTTTCTCTGTCTATTTTGATATTTTTGGTTCTTCATGTGGTTCTGGTTCTGATAGTTATTTTGTTGACCAGTTCTTCTTCCACCAATTCAGTTTTCTTCTGTTTGGCAGATGTTGGAACATAGACATTTTTCCCTTCATATGTTGTCAGCATCCATTGACCAGGCACCATGACTAGTGTTTCACTTTGATTGCTCAGAACATCTGCAACATAAACAATTTTATCTTTTGGTACCCAAATCTGGTTGGGTCCAGGTTTGTTAGTCTTGACAAGTTTCTTGTCTCCCCTTGATTTTATCATGGGACAAGACAATTTTGAGTGACCTTTCTTAGCACAAACAACACACAAAACATCAAAGGGAATAAATTTAGTTGCAATTACAGATTCATCAAATCCCAAGCCTCTTTTACCATTGTTACTAACCCCATAGATCATAGAAGCATATTTGCTTATTTCTATACCATTAACAATAAAATCTTGTAAAACTTGTTCATGCATATCAGAATTACATACAATATTTGATGTTGAACAAATATTACTTTTTAGAGTTAGGTTTTCAGATTTAAGCTCAGCAATATCAATTTTAAGAGTTGTATTTTCTGTTTTACATTTTGCATTTTGATTCTTTAAAACATCAATTTCTTTGGTTAGAGTTTTATTTTCTTCCCTAAGTGTTTTCAATTTTAAAGACAGTTTGTTATTGATAGTTAAAATATCATTCATTGCAGTAATTAAATCAGATAAAGTGAGTTCAGAAAATACCTTTTTTTCATCTTCTTGTGGTTCACTTCCAAAATCAAATTTTGTATCGGATCCAGAGGCAGCGTCTGTGTGAGCCATCAGAGCCAGTTCTGTTTCTGATTCACTTCCAGAATCAGAGTCTGTGTTGGATCTTGAGGCAGTGCTGGTGTAAATCATCAAAGCCAGTTCTGCTTCTTCATCTTCTGATTATTTTCCAGAGTTAGCATCTGGGTCGAATCCAGAGGCAGAATGAATATGAGCCATCAGAGCCAATTCTGCTTCTTTTGATTCACTTTCAGAATCAGATTTTTTGTTGGATCCAGAGGCAGAATTGATGTGGGCCATCATTGCTAATTCAGCTTATTCATCATCAGAAGATTCATCAAAATCATCCCATGTTGCCATCAAATTTTTCTTCTTGGGTTTGGAGTCTTTCTTTTGGCGTTTTCCTTTCTCCAGATTCGTGCATTCTGATTTGATGTGCCCAGGTTCATTGCATCCATAACAGATAATGCTCTTCTTGTCTTGTTCATCCTTTCCTCTGTTGGAATGCTTGGAATTGCTCTGGGGAAACTTCTTCCTTATGTTTTGCTGCATTTTCAGAATCTTTTTGGTCATGAAGGCAATGTCTAATGCTTCTGATTTCTGATTTTGGTCCTCAGAATCACTATCTTCTGATTCTGTTTCTGCTTATGCTTTTAGAACTTTCTTCCGTTTAGACTTTAAGGCTAGGGTTTTATTCTTCTTCTTGGGTTCATCTTCTTCAAGCTCTAATTCATGTGACTTGAGGGAGTTGATTAATTCTTCCAGCTTCAGAGTGTTCAAGTCCTTTGCTTCCGGAATGGCAGTGACCTTTGGTCTCCACTTCGTTGGCAGACTTCTAAGGATTTTCTTCACGTGGTTAGTAGTGGTATAGCATTTCTTGAGTACTCTTAATCTTGACACCAGAGTCTGAAATCTAGAAAACATTGCTTCAATGTCTTCATCTTCTTCCATCTTGAACAACAAGTATTTCTTGACTAGAATGTTGGCCTTTGCTTCTTGAACTTGCTTGCTGCCTTTGTAAGTTAGAACCAAACTATCATAGATGCTTTTTGCTGTTTTTTTGTTAGTGCACTTGTAAAACTCCTTGAATGTGATTGCATTGATCATGAATGTTCTGGATTTGTGATGTAACTTAAACATCTTCTTTTGGTCAGCATCAAAATCTTTCTTGGGAATTTTAACACCATCAGCATCTCTTGGAGCAGTATAGCCATCTTTCACCATGTCCCAAAGTTCGGGATCTTGTGAGAAAAAGAAACTATTCAGCCTGTCCTTCTAGTACTTGAACCGTTCTCCATCAAACATACGTGGTATGTTGATGTTTCCTCCAATAGCTTCTTCATTGATTCCAGACATGTTGAACCCGTGGATCTTTCCTCAAACACTGTAAAGTGCTTAGTCTTGAGACCAAGCTCTGATACCAATTGAAGGTGCAAACACGAGAAAGCGGGGTTGAATTGTGTTTGCGAAACTTCGAATCTTTTTGCTATTTTGTTGAAAGTTGATGGGATTTACTTGATAAATAAATAATCAGACTTAGCAGCAGAAAATAACTGTTGGAACCAAGTTGGTTCTAAGTACTTATGATTTTGATGTTTACAAAAGCACTCCATGTAATCTTATTTTGTACTTTGAATTATTATATTAAATGCCACCAAAAGATGAAGTTACCAGAGGCAGAAGATGAAGTCACTAGAAGCAGAAGATGAATTACCAAAGGATAAAATCAGAGCAGAGGATAGACCTCCAGAAGACACCAGATAATGCATCCAGAAGTTACTAGAGGATGCATCCTAAAAGCACCAGAGGATACATCAGGATGTCAAAACACCATCAGAGGATATCTTTCCTGGCCCAGATCAGAAGGAAGTAGAGTCCATAAGGAGACCTGGACCAGACCAGAAGGATTCATAAGTCAGACTTGGTCCAGAATTTATTCTGGTAAGAAGATAGCTTGGCAGTGAAATGATAATCAGTCCAAACTTGATCCATACTTGATCAGAGCATAAATTAATTGGTCCAGAACAAGAGATTTAATTCAGATTTGGCCCAGACCAGAAGATAACATGGTTCAGAGTATGAAACTAAGTCCAGACCAAAAGAAATGATATCCAGATTTAATCTAGACCTGATCCAGATCAGAAGGTAAATGTCCAGATTAAAATATCCTATGTCCAGATTTAATTTCAGCTCAATCCAGATCCAGTTTAGAATTGGTCCAGATTAGAGGGAAGATGTTCAGATCAATGGTCCAGATTTAAGCATATGGCCCAATGTTGGTCGAGATAAGAAGATCAGACCATATGGCCCAGTGTTGGCCGAGATCAGAAGATCAGAACGTGTGGTCCAGTATTGGCTGAGATCAGAGGATCACATCAGATCAGATTTCAAGTCCAGAGTGGTCAAGATCAGAAGATCAAAAAGTGTGGTCCAGGGTTGGTCGAGATAAGAGGATCACACAAGATCAGATTGTATGGTCCAGATGTGGACGAGATTAGAAGATCAAATGGTCCAGATTTAATCATGATGATAATCAGTGGACACTTGATTAAATTTGATCAAAGTATTAAAAGGATTTGATACAAAAATAAATTGAAGTCTTATGGGAGTTCAGAAGCTATTGGCGGGAAGAAAGATTTGATCCTGAAATAATTAAAAACAGGATTGGCCAAAGTTATTTTTGAAAGCAAATTTGGAGCTAAAAAGATATGTTTTTTATTTAAGTGAAACCCGATTGGCCAAGATATTTTTTCAAGAGTATCTGGCAAGATACAGCTCGAATGTAAGCATGGAAGCAACCCTAATTCTTCATCTATAAAAGGAGGCTCAAGACTGAAGACTCTACATCGAAAAATCACAAAAGAGTCATACACTTCCAAAAGCAAAAACTCGAGTTTTCAGTGAGGTTAATTGTGAGTTTCAGCTTTCCAGAAGCAAGCACGCATGTTTTTCTTTCCCTTGTGTTAGATCTAAGTTGTTGAAGTAGAGTCTACAATCTGAGGGAGTCAGAAGGGGTAGCAGATTACTTAGCAATTACATTCAAGGCGTTGTAATTCCTTCAACAATCTGGGGTTGTCAAATTGGTAGGAGAAGAGTTGACTTGGGAAGCCAAGGTACTGTATTCCTCAAAAGTCTAGGATTGTTAGACTGTTTGAGAAGACTGACTTAGTGGGTCAGTGGTATTGTTGTAATTCAAGGTTTTGAATTAGTGAAATCCTTCAAAGTGAAGGGACTGGACGTAGCCTCGTTAACGGTGAACCAATATAAAATTCTGTGTTTTTATGTTTACTTTATATCCGCTGCTAACTCTGTTTGATTCATACATCGGGTTTTTCTATAGAACTGCAAAAACAGAAAAGTATTCAAGTTAGTCAAACACAATTCAACCCCTTTTCTCATGTTTGCACCTTCAATAGAAACTTAAGAACACATCAGTTTATCCTGGTTCACCATTAACTTGGCTACATCCAGTCCCTTCATCCTGAAGGCTTTAATCCAATAATTCAAAACCTTTGAATTACAACATCAGACCCTCCAAGCCAGTCTTCTCGAACAGCCTGACAACCCCAGACTTTTGAGGAATGAAAACAACACATTGGCTCTACAAGTCAAGTTTTCTCCTATCAATCTGACAACCCCAGATTGAAGAAGGAATCTGCACCACTACCGGGTTAGATTACAAGGTTTGGAACTCTGCAAATTTGCTTCTGGAAAGCTTATTGCTGCACTTATTCTTGAACACTTTTGTTGCTTCTTGAAAGCTGATTATTGCATTGAATTTCTCTCTCGAAAACACTTAGAAAATATTGCTTTTGCACTCAAGTGATTCTCTCTTTTGAACTCTCGGATTGTGTTGAATATGAAGCTTGAGTTCTTGTTTTTTCGATGCTTGATGCTGCTGCCTGAATCCTCTTTTTATAGCCGTAGATAGGGCTTTGTCCAAACTTAAACTCGAAATAGATCTTGCTCATATTTCCATTGAAAATACTGTTGGCCAATCCTGTTTCACTTAAATAAAAATCGTATATTTTTAGCTTCAGATTGCATTTGAAAATTCTGTTGACCAATCTTGTTTCTGAAAAAGAATAAAGATCTACATTTTTTATGAAGACAAAAAGATGATTGTTCAAAAAGCAAAAGGATACTAATTCAACTCATCCTTCAAATTCATATTAGGTAACTTAGGACTTAAGGTACTTGATATTAATTCAAACTACAATTCAAATACAATATTATGAGAACCTTCTTGTTAGCATATGCATTAAAATGTTTTTTAAATATTTAAATACATAAACATATGATTGAAAATAAAGTTTTTTTTACAAAAATCAAAGATGTATTCGACTACAGCCCTTCAAAGCCGAATACAGATTGCAAGTCAATAGCAAAAACTGAAAATCTGTATTCGAATACAAAGTGTCGTAGCCGAATAAAGATAGCAAGTCAGTAGCTAAAACTGAAGATCTGTATTCGAATACGAAGTGTCGTAGCCGAATACAGCCTTGCGTATTCGAATACAACTCAAGTTAGTGGCAAAAATCTCATACTTGTATTCTACTACAAGGTATTGTATTCGAATACGAAGTTCAAAATTTGAATGAAAACTGAACGTTATAGAAGTGTATTCGAATACACTGAGGCTGTATACAAATACAACTTCAAAACAATGCAATTATTCAGTTTGCATAAGTTCAACAAAACTTATGGGAACAATTGCCACTGATCTGAAGTGTTACCTATGGAGTAGAAAAACGTCATAGCTTCAATTCTTACTGACAACTTTTGACTTACTAATCTTAGAATTATTTTCTGAAATATCAAACACTTCAAAAGCATAAGTTTCATATTTTCAGGTACATGCTTTTCAATTTCATATCATTAAGAAAGGTTCTCAATTGTACTTGGATGTGTGTTTGATTAAGTATCATCTTACTTAGTATCATAATCTTGTTCTTAGTTAATAACATAATTACAAAATCAAATTAAAGTTATTGTATCACTTGAAGAACTTAGTTTAGATTCTTCAAGTATTGTTAAATGAGATAGTGGTGTACTATTTTTGGCTAAAGTGTTAACAATTTGTAACTGAAGTCTTAGTGTTAGACTTGTAACTTATTCAAACAATTAGTGGAAAATCTCTTGTGGTGTGCAAGAGGACTGGATGTACCCTTGGTTATAAGGGGAATCAGGATAAGTTTCTGTGTGATTTATCTTCAGTATTGTACAAAGCTTTCGTAAACTTAAAATAGTCAGTTAAACAATCTCACTAAACTCTAAAAACAGAAAAGTCGCCTAACACCTAATTCACCCCCCTCTTAGGTGCACCTCTATTCTTACAATTGGTATCAGAGCAGGTTTTGGTAATTTGCTCCTTGATTCATGGCTTCCGCACAACTTGTTTTTAGAGATGGTGGTAGCAGTAACAAACCACCTGTTGGAACCAAGTTGGTTCTAAGTCTTAGGATTTTGATGTTTACAAAAGGACTCAATGTAATCTTATTTTGTACCTTGAATTATTACATTAAATACAACCAAAAAATGAAGTTTGCAGAGGCAGAAGATGCATCCCGAATGCATCCTGGAATTACCAGAAGATACTCCAGGATCACCAGAAGATATCTTTGCTTGCCCAGATCAGAAGGAAGCAATGTCAGAAGAAGACCTGGACCATACCAGAGGAAAGCCTGCCAGAGGGAGAGTTTGTCTAGACCAAGAGGAATCAAATATCAGATTTATTCCAGAAGTTATTATGACCAGAAGATGGCCTGGCAGTGAAAAATTAAACAGCCCAGACTTGTTCCAGACTCAACCAAAAGATAAGTTAATGAGTCCAGAACAAGAGAATCAATCCAGATTTGACCCTGACAATAAGATAACATGATTCAGGGCATGAAACTAAGTCCAGACCAGAAGAAATGAATTCCAGAATCAATCCAGACCTGGTCCAAAATCAAAGGTAAAATGTCCAGACTGAAATATTTTTTTCTCAAATTAATTTAAGTTCATTCCAGACCAAGTCCAGAATATGTCTAGATCAGAGGAAAAATATTCAGTTTAATGGTTCAGAATAAATTATTTGGCCCAGTGATGGCCCAGATCAGACTATGGCCCAGTGTTGGCCGAAATCAGAGGGTCAGGATGTGTGGTCCAGAAATGGCCGAGATAAGAGGATTGTAGCATATCAGGTGCAAGTCCAGGATGGCCGAAATCAAAAGATCAGAGGGTTAGGAAGTGTGGTCTAGGGATGGCCGAAATCAGAGGATCACAGCATATCAATTAGTTTGGTCCAGATGTGGACTAGCGCAGAAGAATCGAATGGTCCAAATTTAATCAAGAGGATTAACGGTGGACATTTTAATTTATTTTAATCAAAGTATTAAAAAGATTTGTTACAAAAATAAAAGTGAGGTATTGTGGAATTTAGGAGCTGTGGCGGGAAGCAACTAAAGTTTTGATTGGCCAGTTATTTTTTGAAAGAAATCTGAAGCTTATAAAAGATATGTTTTTTATTTAAATAAAGCCCAATTGGTGAAGTTATTTTTGCAAGAGAATCCAGGAAGATTCAGCTCGAAATTAAGCTTGGAAGAGGCCCAAATCTGCATCTATAAAAGGAGGCTCAAGGCAGAATACTTAGCATTGAAAATCACAAAAGAGTCATACACTTCCAAAGCAAACACTCAAATTTTCAGAGAGGTCCATTGTGAGTTCCAACTTTCAAGAAGCAAGTACTCGTGTTATTTTTTTTCCACTGTGTCAAATCTAAGTTGTTGAAGTAGAGTCTACAATCTGAGGGAGTCAGTAGGGGTAGCAGGTTACTTGGCAATTAGATTCATAGTGTTGAAAATTCTTCTACAATCTGGGATTGTCAGATTGGATGAAGACAAGTGTTGCATTCCTCAAGAGTCTAGGATTGTTAGACTGTTTGAGAAGACTGACTTGGAGGGTCAGTAGAACGGTTGTAATTCAAGGTTTGAACTAGTGAAATCCTTCAAGGTGAAGGGACTGGACGTAGCCTCGTTAATGGTGAACCAGTATAAAAATTCTGAGTTTTATTTTTATTTTATATCCGCTGCTAACTCTGTTTTTAATCATATATCAAGTTTTGTTTTAAAAGTGTAAAAACAAGAAAAGTATTCAAGTTAAGTCAAACACAATTCAACCCCCCCTTCTCGTGTTTGCACCTTCACCACCTTGCTTTGTCGGTGAACATTATGATTTTTGGAAAATACGTATGCAAGCATACCTTGAGGCTCAAGGAGATGACATATGGGAGGCTGTAGAGAACGGTCCATATATTGCAACAACAATCATCAACAATAAAGAAGAAAGAAAAATAAAAGCCTCATGGACAGACGATGAAAAGAGAAAAGTATTGTTTGACAAGAAAACCAAAAATATGTTACAATCAACATTAGGAATGGACGAATTCTTTCGTATATCCCACTGCAAAACAGCAAAAGAAATATGGGATACTCTTGAAGTAACCCACGAAGGAACAATTGAGGTAAAACGTTGAAAACTAAACACTTTGTCTCAAGAATACGAAATGTTTCGAATGCAACCAGGAGAAGCAATTCTAGATATGCAGAAACGATTCTCTCACTTAACAAATCACTTGACTGCATTTGGCAAAAGTTTTACTAATGATGAATTGATCCTAAAGGTTCTGAGATCATTAACTAGAGCATGGCAGCCTAAAGTGAAAGCAATTTCTGAAAAGAAAAGTTTATCTAAAATGTCACTCTCAGCACTTTTTGGAAAGTTACAAGAGCATGAAATAGAACTAGAAAGATTGGAAAAGAATGAGAGTTTAAAAAAGAAAACAAAGAATATTGCATTAAGAATAGAATCAAAAGATTTGTTGAATGAAGAAAATTCAGATGAAGAGGAAAATATCACTCTTCTTGTTAAAAAATTTGGTAAATTTCTTCAAAAAGATAGAACGTTCAAGAAAAAGAAAAACTTCATAAAGAAAGATGTTCCCACTACAAATCAAAATTTTACTTGCGTTGAATGTGGAAAACAAGGAAACATGAAAGCAGAATGTCCTAACATTATCAAGAAGAATGCTAACAGAAGGAAGGAGTTCAAAAAGGCATACATAGCATGGGAAGATAATGAAGTAAGTTCATCTTCAAATTCAGAATATGACGAATGTGCAAACATTGCCTTGATGGCATCTCACCATACTGATGACGAAGAAGAGGTTAGTAGCAAAAATACTTGTTATAATGATGATTCATGTGTTGAAGATAGTGATGCACAACAAGCTATAAAAGAACTACTTATAGAATGTAGAAATCTGTACAAAATAGTGTCGAATCAAAATAAACAAATTTTATCTCTTAATGAAAAGATCGACACTATGCAACAAGATTTTGAAAAACAAAAACAGAATTCTACATGCAATAAATGTGATTCTCTCTCATTTAAAATTGTCCAAATGAATAGAGTTATCGAAAGATACGAAAAAGGACAAATTGGATTGGAAAATTTACTTAACATGCAAAGATATTCAAACGATAAAAGTGGACTTGGTTACTCAAAATTTGACAAACCAAGTACTAGTAAAACTATCTTTGTTAAAGCAAGTAATTAATCCAAAAATGAGAAAGTAATAGCTATTCAAAAGAATCATCATTATTCTAAAAAGAGTACTATTCAAAAGAAACCATGATTTCCTAAAAGGATTACAACATATTTCTATTGTGGTCTTAATGGCCACACACCTAATGCTTGTCATTTTAGGAACGTTGGTGTTCCACAAGGGCATTATGTGTGGGTCAAGAAAGGTACTAATCTTCAAGGACCCAAAGCACTTTGGGTACCTAATAAACTATAAATCTTGTTTTGTAGGAATACACACAAAGTACATCAAATATGTGGTACTTAGATAGTGGATGTTCAAAGCACATGACTGGTGACAAAACTAAATTTTCAGCACTAACTCTTGAGTCAAAAGGTTATGTGGTCTATGGAGATAACAACAAAGGAAAAATTTTGGGGATTGGAAAGGTTGGCATTGCGCCATCTCCTTCCATTGAAGATGTCCTTTATGTTGAAGGTTTAAAACACAATCTCATAAGCATAAGCCAGCTTTGTGACAAAGGTTACAAAATCACTTTCAACAAAGATGATTGTACTATCCAAAATGAGGTAACAAGTGAAATTCAGTTTGTTGGTAAGCGTTTCAAAAATATTTTTACAATTAATATTGATGATTTATCCTTAAAAATGAAATGCCTTATGGTAAGTGACAACAATGATGCTTGGCTATGGCATAAAAGATTTGCACATATCCATATGGATCACTTAAACAAGTTAGTCAAGCATTAACTTGTTGTAGGCTTACCAAAAATGAAATTCATTAAGGATAAATTATGTGACGCTTGTCAAAAAGGTAAACAAACTAAAGTTTCTTTTAAACCCAAAAATATTATATCAACTTCAAGACCACTTCAATTAATACATATGGACTTGTTTGGTCCATCAAGAACTAAAAGTCTTGGTGGAAATTCATATGGACTAGTAATAGTTGATGATTTTTCAAGGTTCACATGGACCTTATTTTTGGCAAATAAAAATGAAGCTTTTAAAGCATTTAAGAAATATGCCAAACTAGCCCAAAATGAACAAGCAACCAAAATTGTATCAATTAGAAGTGATCATGGAGGAGAATTTCAAAATGCCTCTTTTGTAGAATACTGCGAAGAAAATGGAATCTTCCATAATTTTTCTGCACCAAGAACACCTCAACAAAATGGAGTTGTTGAGAGAAAGAATAGATCATCGGTAGAACTTGCAAGAACTATGATAAGTGATTCAAGTCTACCAAAATACTATTGGGTAGATGCTGTAAGTACAGCTTGTTACGTATCCAACCGAGTCATAATCCGACCAATGCTGAATAAAACTCCATATGAACTTTATAAAGGAAGAAAGCCGAATATCTCTCACTTTCACATATTTGGATGCAAATGCTTTGTGTTAAATAATGGTAAGGATAATCTCGGCAAATTCGATGAAAAGGCCGATGAAGGTATTTTTATTGGTTATTCCTTAACTAGTAAAGCAATTAGAATTTTTAATAAAAGAACTTTGATAGTTGAAGAACCTATACATGTATCTTTTGATGAATCTAACCCCTCGAAAGAGGATAAAATTATTTATGATGATGATGATGTTATAAGTAACGAGATAAGCAAAGAAAATCAAGTTGATCAAACAACTCAAAAGGATGAAATCAATATAGAACAACAAGATCAACACATTGATCATCCTCAAGAATGGAAAACCCATCGTGATCACCCAATTGACAACATAATAGGTGATATCAACAAAGGAGTCACTACAAGGCTAAATCTCAAAGATGCTTGTTTAAATATGGCATTTTTTTCTCAAATAGAACCCTCCAAAATAGGTGAAGCCCTCAAAGATGATCAATGGATACTTGCCATGCACGAAGAACTAAATCAGTTTGAAAGAAACAAAGTTTGGGAACTTGTTCCAAATCCAGGAAATAAACACATCATTGGTACCAAATGTGTGTTTAAGAACAAATTAGATGAAAATGGAATAGTTATTCGAAACAAGGCAAGGTTGGTCGCACAAGGATACAATCAAGAAGAAGGGATTGATTTTGATGAAACATTTGCTCTAGTAGCAAGATTAGAAGCAATCCGACTACTACTTGCTTATGCTTGCTCTATGGATTTTGAACTATTTCAAATGGATGTCAAGAGTGCGTTCCTAAATGTCTATATCAATGAGGAAGTCTACGTCAAACATCCACCTAGCTTTGAAGACTTCAAAAATCCTTCACATGTCTTCAAATTAAAAAGGGCGCTTTATGGTTTGAAACAAGCTCCAAGAGCTTGGTATGATAGGTTGAGTAAATTCTTATGTGAACATGGATTTGAAAAAGGTAAAGTTGATAAAACCTTATTCATTAAAAGAACAAATGATCATACTATACTTGTTCAAGTCTACGTAGATGATATCATATTTGGATCAACCAAAAATGAAATATGTGAAAAATTCTCATTAATGATGCAAGGAGAATTTGAAATTTCCATGATGGGAAAATGAAATTATTTCCTAGGACTTCAAATCAAGCAACTTAAGAACGACATCTTTATTCATTAGACAAAATATTGTAAAGAATTATTAAAAAGATTTGAGTTGGACAACAACAAAGAAAGTGGGACTCCCATGGGATCCGTAATGTATGTTGATAAAGACGAAACTGGTAAATCAATTGATATATCAAGGTATAGAGGTATGATTGGGTCTCTCTTGTATCTAACGGCCAGTAGGCCAGATATTATGTTTAGTGTTTGTTTGTGTGCAAGGTTTCAAGCAGATCCGAAGGAATCGCATCTTGTAGCAATAAAGAGGATAATGAAATATCTAAAAGGAACGACCAATGCTGGCCTATGGTATCCAAAAGGTAGCATATGCAATCTCATTGGTTATTCTGACTCTGACTATGCAGGATGTAAGACGGACCGAAAAAGCATAAGCGGCAGCTATCACATTCTAGGAAATGCACTAGTATCATGGTCTTGTAAGAAACAAGCATGCGTGGCCTTAAGTACTGCCGAGGCAAAATACATAACAACAGGCAGTTGCTGTGCTCAAATCCTATGGCTTAAGCAACAACTATGTGACTATGGACTTGATCTCGGGTGTATTCCTCTGAAATGTGACAATACTAGTGCTATCAACATCACTAAGAATCCAGTCATGCACTCTCGGACCAAACATATCGACATACGTCATCATTTTTTGAGAGATCATGTGCTCAAAGGCAATGTTGAAGTTACCTTTGTCGACACTCATAATCAACTAGCGGATATTTTTACAAAGCCACTACCTAGAGAATCATTTTACAAAATACAAAGGGAACTGGGCATTCTAAATGAAAGTGATCTCTAAAAGGTTTGAATGCTTTGTAAGTCATATCAATTTTAATTTTAAATCTTTGTATCTTCTCTTACAAAATTAAAATATTAATATATGAGTCTTTGATATTTATGTGTTTTAATACATGTTTAAAATTTTTTTATTTTTGAAATTAAATTTTTATTGCCGTATTCGAATACAAACTGTCTGTATTCGAATACACGTTCCCAGAAAAATCTGTATTCGAATACATCAAACATGTAGTCGAATACAAATTCGAGTTTTTCAGCATATAAAAACATTTTCAAATAGATTTTAGGTTCTTACCAAATACGAAACTGATAGTAGCCGAATACAATCAAAATCTCTAGTTTCCTTTCTTCAAAAACTTCATCTAAACTTACATGCAATCATCTCAAACCTTCACCTCATCATTCATGACATCTAAGTTTGTCTTAAAAATGAAAACCAAAAACAAATTCCACCCAAAACCGTGAAACTTCATCTTTCAATATGGATGCACGAAAAAGAGGTCCTCGAACGAAGGTTGCTGCAGTGGGTCCTTCAAAGAAAAGAAGGAATAATAATATGGCTGACCTATCCCGGTTACTTCACTCACCGGAAGAAATTGACAGGTTCAGAACCCACTTCTCGGACAAGAAATTAATAACTCCAAAATTGGTACGTTAGCTTTCTTTTCTGATTTTAAATTCCCTGAGTTGTTGAAAGCTAAAAAATTAGAAGAATTCATTGGCTACAATGGTCCTCTCTATCCTGACCTTGTTATGGTTTTCTTCTGTAATCTTTAAAAAGATGGTTCTAGGCTAGTGTCTAAGGTTAAAGGAAAGCTTATTAGTTTAAACACTAGAATTATTGGAGAAATCCTACACATACCATCTGAAGGTCAGAAAATGTGTCCAGGACACTTGTGTGAATGGGTAAACACTACCAAATACAATGCGTATATCTCACTGTGTCAATTTGATAAGGAGACTATGGAACGAAAAAGAACACAGGCTGGTTCGGAATTCGCTCGACAAAGATATGGGATTGGTAATCTCATAGTTGACAAAAGATTACTTCATTACTTCTTAAGTTATATTTGGTACCAAACCGAGAATTACTCACAAATATCTGAGTTCGAACTTCAAATCATGATTTTTATGATTGAAGGAGCTGATCTCAATTGGGCTTATTTTGTCTGCTCAGTTCTATTTGCTTCCAAAGATTCTATAGCTTTGCCCTACGCAAGAGAAGTTACAAGAATTCTGGAACATTTTAAGGTTGATTTCTCAAGCGAAGTGCTGTACCAAACAACCAAAGACAACTTGTTGGATTTAAGTGTTTTACCTAGCATGAAAATAGTATGGAGTGAATCACTTCAAACTTATGTTCATAAGGGTGATATTGGAAAAAATCCATCAACTGCCCAAGATGACACTGCAGAAGAAGCAGAACCAACAGCAGCACCAGAAGCAACACCAGAAGCAGCACCAGAAGCAACACCAGAAGCAGCACCAGAAGCAACACCAGAAGCAGCACCAGAAGCAACACCAGAAGCAGCACCAGAAGCAACACCAGAAGCAGCACCAGAAGTAGCACCAGAAGCAGACAACATAGCAAATGCTGAAGACATCATTTCAAATAGAATGATCATGGACAAACTTAACTCCATTCAATCCTTTGTCACAGATCACTTTCAACACTTGAATGATTCTTTCACTAATCAAATTCAAAACATGACTGCATCCTTCAACAACCAATTTCAACATATTGAAACAACCATCACTCAACATCATACATCCTTTCATCAAGAACTCAGCAATCTATCCGACAAAATTGACCATCTGCATCTCCCCCAGAATTTGATGATTAGATTGGCTATTTGCAAGTTTTTTTTGTTGTGTTTCTGCTATGTCTAAATTTTCCATTAAAAATCTTAGTTTCCTTTTAAAATGTATTACTAGACATGGTTTTGTAAAACTTATTTCTTTTGATTGCAAGTCCTTCTAGATATCATGTGATGCTTCTATTTATATTGTGTATGCTTTGTTTATAATATCCTATTCCTTTATTATAATGTCAAAAGGGGGAGAAAAAGTGTATATATATTGTTGGTTGCTAGTTATTTTTTACAGATCCTCCAACACATAAGTTCAAAAACAAGAGGGACAAAATCATATATCAAGGGGGAGTAAGCACATATCAAAGGGGGAGAAATCAAGACGTTGAAAAATTAAAGCAACAAGGATTTTGTCATCATCAAAAAGGGGGAGAATGAAAAAGAATAAAGATCTACATTTTTGATGAAGACAAAAAGATGATTGTTCAAAAAGCAAAAGGATATTAATTCAACTCATCCTTCAAATTCATATTAGGTAACTTAGGACTTAAGGTACTTGATATTAATTCAAACTACAATTCAAATACAATATTATGAGAACCTTCTTGTTAGCATATGCATTAAAATGTTTTTTAAATATTTAAATACATAAACATATGATTGAAAATAAAGTTTTTTTACAAAAATCAAAGATGTATTCGACTACAGCCCTTCGTAGCCGAATACAGATTGCAAGTCAGTAGCAAAAACTGAAAATCTGTATTTGAATACGAAGTGTCATAGCCGAATACAGATAGCAAGTCAGTAGCTAAAACTGAAGATCTGTATTCGAATACAAAGTGTCGTAGCCGAATACAGATGACAAGTTAGTAGCTCAAATTCAACTTTTGTATTCGACTACAGCCTTGCGTATTCGAATACAACTCAAGTAAGCTGCAAAAATCTCATACTTGTATTCGACTACAAGGTATCGTATTCAAATACGAAGTTCAAAATTTGAATGGAAACTGAATGTTATAGAAGTGTATTCGAATACACTGAGGCTGTATTCGAATACAACTTCGAAACAATGCAATTTTTTAGTTTTAAATCATTGCATAAGTTCATCAAAACTTATGGAAACAATTGCCACTGATCTGAAGTGTTACCTATGGAGTATAAAAATGTCATAGCTTCAGTTCTTACTGACAACTTTTGACTTACTAATCTTAGAATTATTTTCTGAAATATCAAACACTTCAAAAGCTTAAGTTTCATATTTTCAAGTACATGCTTTTCAATTTCAAATCATTAAGAAAGGTTCTCAGTTGTACTTGGAAGTGTGTTTGATTAAGTATCATCTTACTTAGTATCATAATCTTGTTCTTAGTTAAGAACATAATTACAAAATCAAATTAAAGTTATTGTATCACTTGAAGAACTTAGTTTAGATTCTTCAAGTATTGTTAACTGAGATAGTGGTGTATTATCTTTGCCTAAAGTGTTAAGAATTTGTAACTGAAGTCTTAGTGTTAGACTTGTAACTTATTCAAACAATTAGTGGAAAATCTCTTGTGGTGTGCAAGAGGACTGGATGTACCCTTGGTTATAAGGGGAACTAGGATAAGTTTTTGTGTGATTTATTTTCAGTATTGTACAAAGCTTTCATAAACTTAAAACAGTCGGTTAAACAATCTCAGTAAACTCTAAAAACAGAAAAATCGCCTAACACCTAAGTCACCCCCCTCTTAGATGCACCTCTGTTCTTAGAGTTTCTTTTAATTTCAAACCATATCTTTTTAAGCTTCAGATTGCATTCAAATTTCTTCAAGTCTTCAGTGATTTTTTGAATCAAATCCCCTTAATACTTTAACCAAATTTAATCAAGTCTTCTTTGAATTTTAATTCAGTATTCACTGATTTGCATCATTGTTTAAATTCTGGACCGTATGATCAACTGATCTCGACCAACTCTGGACCATGTAATCTAATCTGTACCAATTCTGTGATCCTCTGATCTCGACCAACTCTGGACCATGTGATTTGATCTGTACCATTCTGTGATCCTCTGATCTCGGCCAATTATGGACCATGTAATCTGATCTGTACCATTTTTGTGATCCTTTGATCTCGACCAACTCTGGGCCATGTGATTTGATTTATCCTCTGATCTAGATCAAGTCTGAACTAAGTCTGGATTGAATCTGAATTAAATATGGACTAAGTCTTATGTTCTGGACAATTATATCTTCTGATATGGACCAAGTCTGGATCAAGTTTTATGTTCTGGACCAAGCTATCTTCTGGTCAGGACCAAGTCATTTGTTCTGGACCAGTTATCTTCTGCTCTACACCAAGTGTAGATTAAGTCTGGACTGAGTCTTATATTCACGACCATGCTATCTTCTGGTCAGGATTAAGTCTAGACCAAGTATGACTTATGTTTCCTTCTGGTATGGACCAAGTCTCCCTCTAACAAGCTTCCTTCTGGTCTGGACCATGTCTCCTTCTGGACTCTGCTTCCTTCTGGACTCTGCTTCCTTCTGATCTAGGCCAAGAAAGATATCATCTGATGATGTTATTTTTCCTTCCCTTTGATGATATCCTCTGATATCCTTGGGAGGTGTATCCTCTGGATGCATCCTCTAGTACCCTCTTTATGTTTCCTCTAGCCGAAACTTCTGGTGACATTTTTATCCTCTGGTTGCTTCCTCTGGTGGTGTCATCCTCTGATTTTGCACAGCCTCTGATTTGTTCTTCTAAGTCAAAATACAATTTACATAAAATACTTTTGTTAACATCAAAACTTTGATTGAAAGAACCAACTTGGTTCCAACAAAATCCTTTTAATGAAAACAACTTTTAACTTGTTTCCTTTTGCACAAGGTTCACATATTTTATCTTTATCAAAATTAATTTTGGGTAGACTTCTAACAAGATCTTACTTAGAAATTTTAGAGATTGTTTTCATACTAATGTGACTAGTTCGTTTAGGGTTTAGGGTTGCTAACTACTCCCAAATCTGATTTTCTAACTTCGCATATGTTGGATTTGAATATAACTTCGAAGCCATTGACATTGTTATTTTGGCATAATTTTGCTTACCGATTGTGCCTTTACCTTTAATTCTGGCTTGGTTGTTGTTCCCGAATGTTACGGAGCCTCCATCTTTCTTAATGATTGACATGAAGCAATTTTTATCTCCTGTCATATGTCTTGAACAACCGCTGTCTAAGAACCATTGCTTTTTCTTGATATTTTGAGAATCATCCTGCATTAGATGTTACATTGTTTTTAGGTACCCATTTGATCTTGGGTCCTTGAGAGTTAGTTTTATTTTTAAAACTTGATTCCTTTTTGTAGTAGCAGATTGATTCATTGTGACTGTATTTTGAACAGTAAGAGCATTTTGTTGATTTTGGCTAAGCTCTAAGAGTCTGATTTTTAAACCATTTTGAAGACTGTTCCGAAACACCTCTACAAGGTTTTACCTTTTTTGGAGATGGTTCTGTTTTTATTTCAGAATGTTCTTTCTTTTGAGGTGCTTTTTTTGTGATTTTTTCATCCGTTTTCTTAAAGTAACATGCATTTGGTTTTACATGTATTCTCTTTTCGTTCAGGTACGAAGAAGTTTTCATAAAGCTTTTATTTTTGAGTTTTATCAAATCCAAGACCAACTTTGTCAAAAATTCTACTTGGGATCCCATAATTTTTTGAAAGGTTTTAGTGGACTTGATAAAGTTTAATAAATCATTTCTGAGATATCCTCCCGAACAGATAAAAGACACTTAACTTTCTGCTTAACTAGACTAAACATATCTATCTTATAGACATTATTTTGCCTAACACCAGTGAACAAAACAGATCCATCTTTTTGACTAACAGCCTTGCAGGTTTTCTGATTAAACACAACATCATACTTGTGGTTACTTACAGCCTTGCAGTTACTTAGCTGACTAATGCTTAACAGATTGTGATTGAGACCTTTAACTAATAAAACATTTTTAATAGATAAGGAAGAATAACTGTTACCAACTGTGCCTGTACCAACGATCTGACCTTTCTGGTTTCCTCCAAAGGAAACCTTGCCTCCTTTCTTCAGAGTCACCTTCTGGAACATTGATCTGTCTCGAGTCATATGCTTGGAGCATCCACTGTCTAGATACCATGCTTTGTGTTGCAGATCAGACCTTTCTTCTTCTGATACTTCACCGTCAGAGTCAGAGTCAAACTCAGTGCTATAATCAGATTATGTACGAGCCTTCATAGCCAGTTCTGTTTCTGGCTTGTTCAGACTGGTTGAACTGTTCCCTTGATTCTGCTTCGCCTGATACACCATCTTCCTCTGGTGATTCTGGAACTTATGGTGACTATGGTAATTTTGCTTCTTCTGGTAATACTGAAGTTGATGTGTGTGATTCTGTTATTTGTGGCTGAACCTTTGATTCTGATACTGATACTGGTTCTGGTTCGGGTTCTGGTTCTGGTTTTGGTTCTGATTCTGGTGTGTATTGTACTGACCAGACCTTCTTTCATCAAACTCATTTTGCTTCTGTTTTGTGGAAACTGGAACATACACCTTTTTCTGTTTGTGCATTGCCAGCATCCGTTGACCAGACACCATGATTGGTGTTTCCTTCTGGTTGCTCAGAATATCTGCAACATAAACAATTTTGTACTTTGGTACCCAAAACTGGTTGGGTCCAGGTTTGTTAGACTTGACAAGTCTCTTGTCTTTCCCAGATTTTATCATAGGACAAGACAATTTAGAATGACCCTTTTTAGCAAAAATAATACACATAACATTAGAATCAGCAGATTTAATTTTAGCAACAGATTCAATAAAACCTATTCCTCTCTTACCATTGTTACTGATTCCATAAATCATGGAAGCATACTTACTTCTTTCCATACCATTTGCAATAAAATGTTGAAAAGCTTGTTCATGCATATCAGATTCACAAACAATATTGGAAGTAGAGCAAATATTACTTTTGAGAGTTAGATTTTCAGAATTGAGTCTAGCAACTTTAGTTTTAAAATTAGTGTTTTTAGTTGCAAACTCAGCATTCTGACTCTTCAAAATTTGTACTTCTTTGGTTAGAATTTTCTTTTCTTCCCTAAGAGTTTTTAGTTTTAAATACATCTTGTTGTTAACATTTAGAAAGTCTTTAAGAGCAGTAATTAATTCAGATTTAGTAAGATCAGACAATACCTCTTTGTTTTCATCTTCTGAATCAGTTCCAGAGTCTGTGCTGGATCTAGAACTTGAGTTGGTATGTGCCATCAGAGCCAATACTGCTTCCTCTGATGTGCTTCCAGACTTGCTGGAATGAATGATTTATCCATTCTTCTTACCTTCTGCTTTTCTTGCAGAGCTAGTACCTTTATGGAGTCCAGAGGCAAACTTGATGTGAGCCATCATAGCTGTTTCTGCCTCTTCATCATCAGATGATTCCTCTTCTGAGTCAGATGCATCCCATGCTGCCATCAGACCATTCTTCTTGAATCGGGAACCTTTCTTGTGATGCTTTCCTTTCTCCATGTTTGGACATTCTGACTTGATATATCCAGGTTCATTGCATCCATAGCAGATGATGCTTTTCTTGCCAGCTTCTTCTTTTCCTCTATTGGAGTATTTGCCATTTTTCCTGGGAGCTTTCTTCTTTCTATTTTGCCACATCTTTGCAATCTACTTGGTTATGTAAGCAAGATCATCATCTTCACAATCACTATCCTCTGATTCTGATACAACCTTTGCAACTTTCTTCTGTTTTGACTTAAGGGCTAAAGTCTTCTTCTTCTTTGGTTCATCTGCATCCAGCTCTATTTCATGAGACCTGAGGGAGCTGATCAGATCTTCAAGCCTCAAGATATTCAGATCTCTGGCTTCCTGTACTGCAGTAACCTTTGGTCTCTATTTGGCTGGTAACCTTGTGGGGATCTTCTTTACATGAGCTGCAGCGGTGTAGCTTTTCTTTAATACTTTTAAACCTGATACTAGAATTTGGAATCTCCAGAACAATGCGTCAATGTCTTCATCCTCTTCCATCTTGAACAGCTCATACTGTTTGACTGGTATGTTTGCCTTTGCCTCTTGAACCTGTTGACTTCCTTCATAGGTCAGAACCAGACTGTCATAGATGCTTTTTGTTGTTTCCTTGTTGGTGCATCTTTCAAATTCTTTAAATGTGATAGCATTGATTATGATGGTTTTGGACTTGTGATGCAACTTGTATAACTTCCTCTGGTTGGGATTCATATATGCTACATCCAATTCTTGACTTGTTTCATCTCCTGGTATAGTGGGTGTAGTGTAGCCTTTGACTACCAAGGTCCAGAGATCAAGATCTTGGGAGATGAAGAAGCTTCTCATTCTGTCCTTCCAGTGTTCAAAGTGATCTCCATCAAATAGTGGTGGCCTGTTGATGTTGCATCCAAATTCTTCTTTGGATTCTGACATGTTGAACCCCCTTGGACTTTTCCTCAAACACTGTTAAGTCCTCAGCCTTGAGACCGAGCTTTGATGCCAATTGAAGGTGCAAACACGAGAAGGGGGGTTGAATTGTGTTTGTAATACTTGAATTATTTTTCTCTTTTTGATGATTATTTAAAATCTGATATATAAGCAAGCAGAATTAGCAGCGGATAAAGTAAAATAATCAACACAAAGAATTATCATGGTTCACCATTAACTAGGCTACATCCAGTATAAAATTCTTCTGTTTATTTACTTTATATCCGCTGATAACTCTGTTTTAATAGGTTTTGTTTTAAAACTAAAAAGTATTCAAGTTAGTCAAACACAATTCAACCCCCTTTTCT
The DNA here is from genome assembly GCA_037974295.1 of Cicer cuneatum. Lineage (NCBI taxonomy): Eukaryota > Viridiplantae > Streptophyta > Magnoliopsida > Fabales > Fabaceae > Cicer > Cicer cuneatum. Next base: position 15,583,172 of record JBBPBO010001986.1, on the reverse strand, counting down.
CGTGTTTGCACCTTCAATTGGCATGAGAGCTCGGTCTCAAGGTTGAGCACTTAACTATTGTTTGAGGAAAGGTCCAAGGGGTCAACAACATGGCAGATTCCAAAGATGATTTTGGAGGCAACATCAACAGACCACCACTGTTTGATGGAGACAAGTTTGAGTATTGGAAGGACAGAATGAGAAGTTTCTTTATATCTCAAGATCCTGAATTATGGAAGCTGGTAGTCAAAGGATATACGGCACCTACTATTCCAGGAGATCCAACTCAAGAATCGGACATGGCAAATATGAGTCCATACCAGAGCAGATTATACAAACTGCATCACAAGTCTAGAACCATCATGATCAATGCCATCACATTCAACGAATTTGACAGATGCACATAAAAAGAAAGAGCAAAAAACATATTTGACAGTCTGGTTCTGACCTATGAAGGAAGCCAACAGGTTTAAGAAGCAAGGGCTAACATACTGGTCAAAGAGTATGAGATGTTCAAGATGAAAGATGATGAAGACATTGATGGAATGTTTTGTAGATTCCAGACTCTGATATCTGGATTGAAGGTCTTGAAGAAAAGCTACACAACTGCAGATCATGTCAAAAAGATTCTAAGAAGCTTACCAACCAAGTGGAGACCAATGGTTACTGCATCTCAGCAAGCCAGAGATCTGAATAACCTACGACTTGAAGATCTGATCAGCTCACTCAAGTCTCATGAAATAGAACTGGAAGCAGATGAACCAAAGAAGAAGAAGAATCTGGCCCTGAAGTCAAAACAGAAGAAAGCTGCAAAGGCAGCACTAGAATTAGAGGATAGTGACAGTGACTGTGATGATATGGCTTACTTAACCAAACAAATGGTTAAGATATGGGAAAACAGGAAGATGAGAGGCTCCAAGAAGAAACATAACATCAAAGGAAAGGAAGAACCTGACAAGAAGAGCATCATCTGTTATGGATGTAATGAACCTGGACATATCAAGTCAGAATGTCCAAATCTGGAAAAAGGCAAACAGCACAAGAGTTCCAAATTAAAAAAAAAAGGTCTGATGGCAGCTTGGGATGCATCAGAATTAGAAGAAGAATCGTCTGATGAAGAAGAGGCAGAAACAGCAATGATGGCACATATCAGGTCTGCCTCCGGACGTCATAAAGGCACAGTTTCAGGAAGGAAAGCAGGCAGAAGGAAGAATGATCAAACCAGTCATTCAGGCAAGTTTGGAAGCACATCAGAGGAAGCAATTCTGGCTCTGATGGCTCATACCAACTCAAGTTCTAGATATAGCTCAGGCTCTGGAACAGATTCAGAAGATGAGGACAATAAGGTATTTTCTGATCTAACTAAATATGAATTAATTGATGCTTTAAAAGATTTTTTAAATGCAAACAATAAGATGTCTTTAAAACTGAAAACTCTTAAGGAAGATAAGAAAAATCTTACCAAACAAGTCCAAGTTTTAAAGAATCAAAATTCTGAGTATGCAACTGAAAACAAGGATTTTAAAACTGAAGTTGCAAGACTCAAATCTGAAAACCAGACTCTCAAAAGTAATATTTGTTCCACTTCCAAAACTGTTTGTGACTCTAATATGCATGAGCAATTTTTTCAAAACTTTATTTCTAATGGAATGGAAAGAAGTAAATATGAATCTATGATTTATGGAAACAGTAACATTGGAAAGAGAGGTCTTGGTTTTACAGAAACTATTGCTGAAACTAAAACTGTTCATTCTGATGTTATATGAATGGTTTGTGCTAAGAAAGGTCACTCTGAATTATCTTGTCCAATGGTAAAATCTGAACAAGATCAGAGAGCTGTTAAAACTAACAAACCTGGACCCAATCAGTTATGGGTAACAAAAGATCAAATTGTCTATGTTGCAGATATTCTGAGCAACCAAAAGGAGACACCAACAATGGTGCCTGGAAAATGGATCTCACAAAGTGGAACCAATATCTGAGGCACAGGAACTGGAACAAACACTGGAACCAGAATCAGAATTGGAACTAGAATCTCAACATGTATCAGTATCAAAGGTTCAGGTATGATCATCAAAATTACTTCAATTATCAGAATCAGTATAACTACAGGAATTATCAGAATTATCAGATTCATCAGAATCATCAGATTCATCCAAATCCCAAAAATTATCAGATTCATCCAACTCATCCAAATCACCAGAATCATCAAGGTTATCATAATCACCAAATTCATCCACGTTACCAGAACCGAAACATGTTCCAGAATCATCAGAGGAACATGATCTATCAACAAAAGCAGAATCAAGGAAACTGCTCAAATAGGCCAGAAGCTGAACTGGCTCTAATGGCTCGAACTGAGTCTGATTCTGACGTAAGGTCTGATCAGCAACATAAGTCATGGTACTTGGACAATGGTTGCTCCAAACACATGACAGGAGACAAATCTATGTTTCTAGATCTGACCATGAAAAATGGAGGCAAAGTTTCCATTGGATGGAAACCAGAAAGGTCAGATTATTGGTACAGGAATAGTTGGTAACAAATCTTATTCCCTTTCTATTAAAAATGTTCTGTTAGTAAAAGGTCTGAAGCATAATCTTTTGAGCATAAGTCAACTAAGTGATTGCAAATATGATGTCATCTTTAACCAGAAAACATGCAAAACTGTTAATCAACTTGATATATCTGTTTTGTTTACTGGTATTAGGAAAGATAATGTTTATAAGATTGATTTGTTTAGTCTTGCTAAGCAATAGGTTAAATGCTTATTATATGTAAGTGAGCAGAATCTGATTTGGCACAAGAGGCTAAGGCATGCAAACCCTAGACTTATATCTGAGTTGAGCAAACTCCAGTTGGTAAGAGGGCTTCCCAAGGTAAGTTCCAAAACTGAGATTCTGTGTGAAGCATGTCAAAGAGGTAAACAAACTAAAAGCTCTTTTAAAACTAAAAAATGTGTTTCTACCTCTCAAGCACTTGAACTACTTCACTTAGATCTGTTTGGTCCTGTTCAAAGATGAATCTCACAAAGTGTTTATTTCTTTTTGTAAGCAAGTAATGAATGAACATGGTGTCAAGATCATAACCATCAGAAGTGATCATTGAGGTGAATTTAAGAACAAATACTTTGAAGAATTTTGTGATGAGAATGGCATCTCTCACAACTTCTCATCCCCCAGAACACCACAATAGAATGGAGTGGTGGAAAGAAAGAATAGATCACTACAGGAGATGGCCAGAACCATGCTGAATGATATGAAGCTTGCCACCTACCTTTGGGAAGAAGCTGTCAACACACCTTGCTTCATTCAGAATAGAGTGTACATCAAGTCAATCTTAAATAAAACTCCATATGAACTGTGGAAAGGTAAGAAACCTAACATTTCCTATTTCAAGCAATTTGGTTGTACTTGTTTTATGTTGAACACTAAAGATAATCTAGCTAAATTTGACTGTAGATCTCAAAAGTGTACCTTTATTGGTTACTCTGAGAGATCAAAAGCTTATAGAGTGTTTAACAAGGAAACTAACACTATGGAAGAATAAATCCACATTAAGTTTGATGATAAACAGCATGACTCTAAAAATTCAAAGCAAGATGAGGAAATTGTAGGTGGACCAGAGGCACAAGAACTAGAAGTTGGACCAGCAGCAGAACCTGAGAAAGATAAAGATGAAAGCAAGGAAGAAGAACATGATGACTCTGAAGACAAGTCAGAGGGAAAGAATGGATGGAAGTACAAGTCTTCACATCCAGAAACTCTCATTATTGGCAGTGCAACAGAACCATTGAAGACCAGATCATCAAGTAGAGAAACCAATTTGTTTGGTTTACTCTCAACAATTGTACCAAGCAATGTTAATGAAGCTTTGGCAGAGGAAGGATGGATACTTGCAATGCAAGAAGAGCTGAATGAATTTCAAAGGAATGATGTTTGGGATCTGGTATCCAGACCAAACAAAAACATTATTGGAACCAAGTGGATGTTCAGGAATAAACTCAATGAAAAAGGTGAAGTGGTAAGGAACAAAGCCAAACTTGTAGCTCAAGGATACAGTCAACAGGAAGGTATTGATTACACTGAGACTTTTGCTGCAGTGGCCAGGTTAGAAGCAATTAGAATTCTTTTATCATTTGCTGCTAATCATGATATAATTCTATATCAAATGGATGTTAAAAGTGCATTCTTAAATGGCTATATAAGTGAGGAAGTCTATGTCAAACAGCCCCCTGAATTTGAAAATTCTGATTTTCCAAACCATGTTTTTAAACATAAAAAATCTTTATATGGTTTAAAACAAGCCTAAGGGCATGGTATGACAGACTTAGTAACTTTCTGCTTAAGAATGAATTTGATAGAGGCCAGATTGATAATACTCTATTTAGGAAATCCATTAAAAATGATATTTTGATTACTCAAGTTTATGTTTATGATATCATCTTTGGATCCACTAATGGCACTTTGTGCAAGGAATTTTCTGACCTAATGCAGAAAGAGTTCCAAATGAACATGATGGGAGAACTTAAGTTCTTCATGGGAATTCAGATTCACCAAGGTAAATCAGGTATACTCATTCACCAATCTAAATACACTAAAGAACTTCTCTAAAAGTTCAAGATGAGTGACTGTAAGCCTATGGCCACCCCCATGCACCCAACCTGCTCACTTGAGAAAGATGAAACCATCCAAAAGGTAGACCAGAAAACATACAGAGGTATGATTGGATCCCTTCTTTATCTAACTGCTTCTAGACCTGACATTTTGTTTAGTGTTTGTGTCTGTGCCCGTTTTCAAGCTGACCCTAGGGAATCCCATTTAACTGCTGTCAAAAGAATCTTGAGATACCTTAAAGGAACCACCAACCTTACCTTGTTATACAAGAAAACCCCACCTACAAACAAAGAGGTTTTTGTGATTCTGACTATGCTGGAGACAAGTTGGAAAAGAAAAGTACAAGTTGCAACTGCACATTTTTAGTTGATAATTTGATCTCTTGGTCAAGCAAAAGACAAAGCACCATTGCCATGTCAACAGCTGAAGCTGAGTATATATCAGCAGCAGGATACAGCGCACAGTTAATCTGGATGAAACATCAACTTGAAGGATACAACATCTTCGAAACCAATATCCCTTTGTTCTGTGATAACACTTCAACCATAAACCTAACTAAGAACCCTATCTTACACTCTAGAGCCAAATACATTTAAATAAAACACCATTTCATTAAGGACCATGTTCAAAAAGGGACTTTAAGCATCCAGTTTATGGACATTGATCATCAATGGGCTGATATCTTCACCAAAGCATTACCTGAAGATAGGTTCAAGTTCATCCAGAAGCATCTCAACATTATCTCCATATCTGACTTGCTCAAGTAGTCATCTTAGGAGTTTTTAATTTTCTTGTAATTTTACATTATGTCTTTTATTTTCCTGTTTTTATTTTCTGTACTTTGTAAAGAGAAAAACAAAAATACAAAAATAGTAGGACATTTTTTTGGCTGATGACAAAAATGGGGAGAGAGAGAGAGAAAAGAGAAATAAGTAGAAAAGGAGAGATAAAAAGAAAGGAGGAGTGAAAAAGAAAGATATGAAAAGAGAATGAGTTGAAAAGGAGAGGCAATGTGAAGAGAGAAAAGATAGAGAGAATAAAGAAGGGGTTGAAAAGGAGAGGAGAAGTGAAGAAAAGAAAGAGTGATATAAGAAGGAGTTGAAAAGGAGAAGAAAAAGTCATTATTAGACTTAGGGGGAGAGATTGGATTGAGAGGGAGTATTTCAAGTACTTCGAATTTTTTCAAAGTCTTTTTAATTAAGTTATATGCTAACAAAATAAGTTAAGGTTTTGTCATCATCAAAAAGCAGGATATTGTTTGAACCAAGTTGGTTCTAAGTACTTAGGATTTTGATGTTTACAAAAGCACTCCATGTAATCTTATTTTGTACTTAGAATTATTATATTAAATGCCACCAGAAGATGAAGTCACCAGAGGCAGAAGATGAGTTTGTTGGAACCAAGTTGGTTCTAAGTCTTAGGATTTTGATGTTTACAAAAACACTCAATATAATCTTATTTTGTACCTTGAATTATTAAATTAAATGCCACCAGAAACTGAAGTAATCAGAAGCAGAAGATCAAAGTGTTCCAGAGATTGAATCCTGAATGTACCAGAAGATACTTCAGGATGTCAAAACATCACCAGAAGATATCTTTGCTGGTCCAGATCAGAAGGAAGCTAAGTCAGAAGGAAACCTGGACATACCAGAATGAAGCTTGCCAGAGGGAGACTTGATCCAAACCTGAAGGAATCATATGTCAGATTTATTCCAGAAGTTATTCTGACCAGAACATGGCCTAGCAGTGAAATGATAAACAGTCCAGACTTGTTCCAGACTTAATCAGAGGATGAATTAATGGGTCCAGAACAAGAGAATTAATCCAGATTTGACCCAGACCAGAAGATAGCATGGTTCAGGGTATGAAACTAAGTCTAGACCAGAAGAAATGATTTCCAGAATGTTCCATACCTGATCCAAAATCAAAAGTAAAATGTCCAGACTGAAATATTACTTGTCCAGATTTAATTTCAGTTTAATCCAGACCAAGTCCAGAATTGGTCCAGATCAGAGGAAATATTTCCAGATCAATGGTTCAGTTTTAATTATTTGGCCCATTGTTGGCCAAGATCAGAAGATCAGACCATGGCCTAGTGTTGGCCGAAATCAGAGGGTCAGGATGTGTGGTCCAGCAGTGGCCGAGATCAGAGGATCACATCATATAAGTTTGTTGGATCAAGATGGCCGAGATCAGAAGATTAGAAGGTTAGGAAGTGTGGTCCAGGGATGGCCAAAATCAGAGGATCACAGCATATCAATTAGTATGGTCCAGATCTGGACTAGCGCAGATGATCAAATGGTCCAGATTTAATCATGAGGATTAACGGTGGAGATTCTAATTTATTTTGATCAAAGTATTAAAAAGATTTGTTACAAAAATAAAGTGAGGTATTGTGGAATTCAGGAGCTGTTGGCGGGAAGAATCTAAAGACGTGATTGGCCAGTTATTTTGAAAGAAAATCTGAAGCTTAATAAAAGATATGTTTTTTATTTAAATAAAGCCCAATTGGTCAAGTTATTTATGCAAGAGAATCCAGCAAGATTCAGCTCGAAATTAAGCTTGGAAGAGGCCCAAATCTGCATCTATAAAAGGAGGCTCAAGGCAGAATACTTAGATAGAAAATCACAAAAGAGTCATACACTTCCAAAAGCAAACACTCGAGTTTTCAGTGAAGTTAATTGTGAGTTTCAGCTTTCCAGAAGCAAGCACTCATGTTATTTTCTTTCCCTTGTGTTAGATCTAAGTTGTTGAAGTAGAGTCTACAATCTGAGGGAGTCAGAAGGGGTAGCAGATTACTTGGCAATTAGATTCAAGGCGTTTTAATTCCTTCTACAATCTGGGATTGTCAGATTGGTAGGAGAAGACTTGACTTAAGAAGTTAAGGTGCTGCATTCCTCAAAAGTCTACGATTGTTAGACTGTTTGAGAAGACTGACTTGGAGGGTCAGTGGTATTGTTGTAATTGAAGGTTTGAATTAGTGAAATGCTTCAAGGTGAAGGGACTGGACGTTTTGTTATACATCATGTTTTGTTATAAAACTGCAAAAACAGAAAAAGTATTCAAGTTAGTCAAACACAATTCAACCCCCCTTCTCTTGTATGCACCTTCAATTGGCATCAGAGCTCGGTTTCAAGGCTGAGCACTTAACAATGTTTGAGGAAAGGTCCAAGGGGTTCAACATGGCAGAATCCAGAGAAGAATTGGGAGGCAACCTCAACAGACCACCACTGTTTGATGGAGAAAGGTTTGAGTAATTGAAGGACAGAATGAGAATTTTTGTCATATCTCAAGATCCTGAACTATGGAAGATGATAGTCCGAGGATACACTGCACCTACTGATCCAAAAGATCCAACTAAAGAATTAGACATGGATGATATGAAACCAGATCAGAGCAGATTACACAAACTTCATCACAATTCCAAAAACATCATAATTAGTGCCATCACATTCAAGGAATTTGACAGATGCACAGATAAAGAAACAGCAAAGAGCATATTCGACAGTCTGGTTCTGACCTATGAAGGAACCCAGCAGGTTCAAGAAGTTAGGGCTAACATATTGGTCAAACAGTATGAGATGTTCAAGATGGAAGATGATGAAAACATTGATGGAATGTTCTGCAGATTCCCGACTCTGATATCTGGACTGAAAGTCTTGAAGAAAAGCTACACAACAGCAGATCATGTCAAGAAGATTCTAAGAAGTTTACCAAAAAATTGGAGACCAATGGTTACTGCAGTTCAACAAGCCAAAGATCTGAATAACTTAAGACTTGAAGACCTGATCAACTCACTCAGGTCTCACGAAATAGAACTGGAAGAAGATGAACCAAAGAAGAAGAATCTAGCTCTGAAGTCAAAACAGAAGAAAGCTGCAAAGGTAGCATCAGAATTAGAGGATAGTGACAGTGACTGTGATGATATGGCTTACTTAACCAAAAAGATGGTTAAGATCTGGGAAAACAGGAAGAAAAGAAGCTTCAAGAAGAAACATAACCACAGAGGAAAGGAAGAATCTAACAAGAAGAATATTGTTTGTTATGGATGCAATAAACCTGGACATATCAAGTCAGAATGTCCAAATCTGGAAAAAGGGAACCAGCACAAGAAGAATTCCAAATACAGAAAGAAGATTCTGATGGCTGCCTGGGATGTATCAGAATCAGAAGAAGAATCGTCTGATGAAGAAGAGGCAGAAACAGCAATGACGGCACACATCAGGTCTGCTTCTGTACCTCATAAAGGCATGATTTCACGAAGGAAAGCAGGCAGAAGGAAGAATGATCGAAGCAGTCATTCAAGCAAGTCTGGAAGCACATCAGAGGAAGCAATTTTGTCTCTGATGGCTTATACCAACTCAAGTTCTAGATACAGCTCAGGCTCTGGAACAGAATCAGAAGATGAAGACAGTGAGGTATTTTCTAATCTCTCTAAATCTGAATTAATTGAGACATTAAAAGACTTGTTAAATGCAAACAATAAGATGTCTTTAAAACTGAAAACTCTTAAGGAAGATAAGAAAAATCTAACCAAAGAAGTCCAAGTTTTAAAGAATCGAAATTCTGAGTATGTAACTGAAAACAAATATTTTAAAACTGAAGTTGCAAGACTCAAGTCTGAAAACCAAACTCTCAAAAGTAATATTTGTTCCATTTCTAAAACTGTTTGTGAATCTGATATGCATCAGCAATTTTTTCAAAAATTTATTTCTAATGGAATGGAAAAAAGTAAATATGCATCTATGATTTATGGAAACAGTAACTCTGGAAAGAGAGGTCTTGGTTTTACAGAAACAATTACTAAAAGTAAAGTTGTTCATTCTGATATTTTATGCATTGTTTGTGCTAAGAAAGGTCACTTTGAACTATCTTGTCCAATGGTAAAATCTGAACAAGATCAAAGAGCTGTTAAGACTAACAAACCTGGACCCAATCAGTTCTGGGTACCAAAAGATCAAATTGTCTATGTTGCAGATATTCTGAGCAACCAAAAGGAGACACCAACAATGGTGCCTGGACAATGGATGGTAGCAATGCACAAGCAGAAAAAGGTTTATGTTCCAACATCTATCAAACAGAAGCCAAGTGACTCTGGTAGAAGAAGAACTGGTCAACACAATACCTATCAGAACCAGAACCAGAATCAAAGGAGGAACAGGAAATATCAAAGATATCACACGAACCAAAACCAGAATCATAGGAGGAACAGGAAATATCAAAGATATCACACGAATCAGAACAGGAACTAGAACAGGAATCAGAGTTGGAACCAGTATCAGAGGAACAGGAACTGGAACCAGTATCAGAGGCATAGGAACTGGAACCAGAACCAACACTGGAACAAGAATCTGAATCAGTACCAGAACCCGAACCAGAACCATCATAATTACTAGAATCAGTATAATCACTAGAAGCACCATAAGTTCCAAAATCACCAGAGGAACATGGTGTATCAGCCAAAGTAGAAAGAGAGGAATCAGAATCAGGAGAGTTCTTCAAACACTACAAACCTGGAAGGGAATTCAAATCCCCTCATCCAAACCATGTAATCACAGAACATACAGATTAGGAATCTGAAAATCAGAAGCAAGAGGATTTTTAGAGTAAAACTGAAACTGTTACATCTTGCTGTAAATACTATTATTATTTAATATTTATGTTTACTGAGATAACAACAAGCTTGATCTTAACAAATCAAAGCTAGATAAGTATTCTGCAGGTTTTCAAATTGTGTTTTGAGAAGACTGACTTAGAGGGTCATTGGTATTGTTGTAATTCAAGGTTTGAATTAGTGAAATTCTTCAAGGTGAAGGGACTGGACATTTTGTTATACATCAAGTTTTGTTATAAAACTGCAAAAATAGAAAAAGTATTCAAGTTAGTCAAACACAATTCAACCCCCCTTCTCGTGTTTGCACCTTCAGAGTTATCAGAGGATAAAATCAAACCAGAGGATACACCTCCAGAAGATACCAGAGGATGCATACATAAGGTGTTGGAACCAAGTTGGTTCTAAGTACTTTGGATTTTGATGTTTACAAAAGCACTCCATGTAATCTTATTTTGTACCTTGAATTATTACATACAACCAGAAATTGAAGTTTGCAAAGGCAGAAAATGCATCCAGAATGCATTCTGAAATTACCAGAAGATACTTCAGGATGTCAAAAACATCACCAGAAGATATCTTTGCTGGCCCAGATCAGAAGGAAGCAAAGTCAGAAGGAAACATGGACAAGACCAGAATGAAGCCTGCCAGAGGGAGACTTAATCCAGACTAGAAGGAATGAAATGTCAGATTTATTCCAGAAGTTATTCTGACTAGAAGAAGGCCTGGCAGTGAAATGATAAACAGTCCAGACTTGTTCCAGACTTAATCAGAGGATGAATTAATGGGTCCAGAACAAGAGAATTAACCCAGATTTGACCCAGACCAGAAGATAGCATGGTTCAGGGTATGAAACTAAGTCCAGACCAGAAGAAATGATTTCCAGAATGTTCCATACCTGATCCAAAATCAAAGGTAAAATGTCCAGACTGAAATATTACTTGTCCAGATTTAATTTCAGTTTAATCCAGACCAAGTCTAGAATTGGTCCAGATCAGAGGGAAGATTTCCAAATCAATGGTTCAGATTTAATTATTTGGCCCAGTGTTGGCCCAGATTAGAAGATCAGACCATGGCCCAGTGTTGGCCGAAATCAGAAGGTCAGAATGTGTGGTCCAGCAGTGGCCGAGATCAGAGGATCACAGCAGATCAGTTTGCTGGATCAGGATGGTCGAGATCAGAAGATCAGAAGGTTAGGAAGTATGGTCTAGGATGGCCGAAATCAGAGGATCAAAGCATATCAATTAGTATGGTCCAGATGTGGACTAGCTCAGGGAGATCAAATGGTCCAGATTTAATCATGAGGATTAACGGTGGAGATTTTAATTTATTTTAATCAAAGTATTAAAAAGATTTCTTACAAAAATAAAAGTTAGGTATAGTGGAATTTAGGAGGTGTGGCGGGAAGCAACTAAAGCTTTGATTGGCCAGTTATTTTTGAAAGAAATCTGAAGCTTAAAAAAGATATGTTTTTTTTATTTAAATCAAGCCCAATTGGTCAAGTTATTTTTATAGAGAATCCAGCAAGATTCAGCTCGAATTTAAGCATTGGAATAGGCCCTAATCTGCATCTATAAAAGGAGGCTCAAGGTAGAATACTCATCATTCAAAATCACAAAAGAGTCATACACTTCCAAAGCAAACACTCAAGTTTTCAGTGAGGTTAATTGTGAGTTCCAACTTTCAAGAAGCAAGCACTCGTGTTATTTTCTTTCCCTTGTGTTAGATCTAAGTTGTTGAAGTAGAGTCTACAATCTGAGGGAGTCAGAAGGGGTAGCAGATTACTTGGCAATTAGATTCAAGGCGTTGTAATTCCTTCTACAATCTGGGGTTTTCAGATTGGCAAGAGAAGACTTGACTTAGGAAGTCAAGGTGTTGTATTCCTCGAGAGTCTAGGATTGTTAGATTGTTTGAGAAAACTAACTTGGAGGGTCAGTGGAACTGTTGTAATTCAAGGTTTGAATTAGTGAAATCCTTCAAGGTGAAGGGACTGGACGTAGCCTCGTTAACAGTGAACCAGTATAAAAATTCTGTGTTTTATTTTTACTTTACATCCGCTGCTAACTCTGTTTTTATTCATACATCAAGTTTTTTTTTAAAAGTGTAAAAACAGGAAAAGTATTCAAGTTAGTCAAACACAATTCAACCCCCCTTCTCGTGTTTGCACCTTCAGAAGGCGCTAGAGGATACACCTCCAGAGGATATCAGAGGATGTCAAAACATCGTCAGAGGATATCTTTCCTGGCCCAGATCAGAAGGAAGCAGAGTCCAGAAGGAGATCTGGTCCAGACCAGAACGAAGCCTGCCACAGGGAGACTTGGTCCAGACCAGAAGGAATCACAAGTCAGACTTGGTCCACACTTTATTCTGACCAGAAGATAGCTTGGCAGTGATTATAAAATTCAGTCCAGACCAGAAGAAATGATTGTCCAGATTCAATTCAGATTCAATCCAGACCAGAAGATAGCATGTCCAGATCAGAGGATAAGTATCCAGATCAAAAGGTAAAATTCATGTTCAGATTAAATAATAAATATCATAGGATAAATGAAAAATGGTCCAGACTTAAGTATCATGGCCTAGTGTTGGCAAAGATCAGAGGATCAATGAAGTGGCGCATGTAAGATTATGCAAGTCCAAAGTTGGTCGAGATCAGAAGATCAAACGGTCCAGATTTTAATCATGATGAAAATCAGTTAGGACTTGATTAAAATTCGAAGAAGACTTGATTAAATTTTTATAGAAATTTGATCAAAGTATTAAGGGGATTTGATAAAAAAATTACTGAAGACTTGGAGAAATTCGAATGCAATCAGAGGCTTAAAAAGATATGGTTTGAAATTAAAAGAAACTAGATTGGTCAACAGAATTTTCAAATGCATTCTGGAGCTAAAAAGATATGATTTTTATTTAAGTGAAACCCGATTGTCCAAGTTATTTTTGCAAGAGAATCTAGACAAGATACGGCTCAAATTTAATTATGGAAAATAACTTAATTATTCATCTATAAAAGGAGGCCCAAGGCAAAAAACTTAGCATCGAAAATATTTGAGAGACATACACTTCCAAAAGCAAAATACTTGAGTTTTCAGTGAGGTCAATTGTGAGTATCCGCTTTCCAGAAGCAAGTACTCTAAGTTTTTCTTTCCCTTGTGTTAGTTCTAAGTTGTTGAAGTAGAGTCTACAATCTGAGGGAGTCAGAAGGAGTAGCAGATTACTTAGCAATTAGATTCAAGGTTCTTTTCCTCAAAAGTCTAGGGTTGTTAGACTTTTTGCGAAGACTGACTTGGAGGGTCAGTGGTACTTTGTAATTCAAGGTTTTTGAATTAGTGAAATCCTTCAAAGTGAATGGACTGAACGTAGCCTAGTTAACGGTGAACCAGTATAAAATTCTTCTGTTTATTTACTTTATATCTGCTACTAACTCTGTTTTAACAGGTTTTGTTTTAAAAATAAAAAGTATTCAAGTTAGTCAAACACAATTCAACCCCCTTCTCGTGTTTGCACCTTCAATTGGCATCAGAGCTCGTTCTCAAGGTTGAGCACTTAACTATTGTTTGAGGAAAGGTCTAAGGGGTCAACAACATGGTAGAATCCAAAGATGATTTTGGAGGCAACATCAATAAACCACAACTGTTTGATGGAGACAAGTTTGAGTATTGGAAGGACAAAATGAGAAGTTTCTTCATATCTCAAGATTCTGAATTATGGAAGCTGGTAGTCAAAGGATATACTGCACCTATTGTTCCAGGAGATGCAACTCAAGAACTGGACATCGCAGATATGAGTCCAGACCAAAGCAGATTATACAAACTGCATCACAAGTCCAGAACCATCATGATCTATGCCAAAGGTCAAAACCAGACTGTTATAGATGCTTTTTGTTGTTTCCTTGTTGGTGCATCTGTCAAATTCTTTAAATGTGATAGCATTGATTATGATGGTTTTGGACTTGTGATGCAGCTTGTATAACTTCCTCTGGTTGGGATTTATCTCTGCTACATCCAATTCTTGACCAGTTTCATCTCTTGGTATAGTGGGTGCAGTGTAGCCTTTGACTACCAAGGTCCAGAGATCAGGATCTTGGGAGATGAAGAAACTTCTCATTCTGTCCTTCCAGTGTTCAAAGTGATCTCCATCAAACAGTGGTGGCCTGTTGATGTTGCCTCCAAATTCTTCTTTGGATTCTAACATGTTGAATCCCCTTGGACCTTTCCTCAAACAATGTTAAGTGCTCATCCTTGAGACCGAGCTTTGATGCCAATTGAAGGTGAAAACACGAGAAGGGGGGTTGAATTGTGTTTGTAATACTTGAATTATTTTTCTATTTTTTATGATTATTTAAAATCTGATATATAAGCAAGCAGAATTAGCAGCGGATAAAGTAAAATAATCAACATAAAGATTTATCATGGTTCACCATTAACTAGCCTACATCTAGTCCTTTCACCTTGAAGGATTTTTTCACTAATTCAAAATCCCTGAATTACAACAGCACTACTGACCCTCCAAGTTAAACGTCCTAAATAGTCTAACAATTCTAGACTTTTGAGGAACACAGTGAAGGTGCAAACACGAGAAGGGGGGTTGAATTGTGTTTGACTAACTTGAATACTTTTTCTGTTTTTGCAGTTTTAAACCAAAACTTGATGTATGAATAAAACAGAGTTAGCCGCGGATATAAAGTAAAAATAAAAACACAAAATGTTATACTGGTTCACCGTTAACGAGGCTACGTCTAGTCCCTTCACTTTGAAGGATTTCACTAATTCAAAACCTTGAATTACAACAATACTACTGACCCTCCAAGTCAGTCTTCTCCAACAGTCAAACAATCCTAGACTTTTGAGGAATGCAGCACCTTGACTTCTTAAGTCAAGCCTTCTCCTACCAATCTGACAACCCCAGATTGTAGAAGGAATTACAACGCATTGAATCTAATTGCCAAGTAATCTGCTACCCCTTCTGACTCCCTCAGATTGTAGACTCTACTTCAACAACTTAGATCTAACACAAGGGAAAGAAAATAACACGAGTGCTTGCTTCTGGAAAGCTGGAAATCACAATTAACCTCACTGAAAACTCGAGTGTTTGCTTTTGGAAGTGTATGACTCTTTTGTGATTTTCGATGCTAAGTATTCTGCCTTGAACCTCCTTTTATAGATGCAGATTAGGGTCTCTTCCAAGTTTAAATTCGAGTTGTATGTTGCCAGATACTCTTGCAAAAATACTTTGACCAATCGGGCTTCACTTAAATAAAAAACATATCTTTTTATGCTCCAGATTGCCTTTCAAAAATAAATTTGACCAATTCTGACTTTAATTAATTCTGGAACAAATCGTTCTTCCCACCAATAGCTTCTGAATTCCACAAGTCCTCAATTTATTTTTGTATCAAATTCTTTTTAATACTTTGATCAAATTTTAATCAAATCCCCACCGATTATCATCACGATTAAATATGAACCCTTTGATCTTCTGCTCTCGTCTACATTTGGACCATACTAAGTGATCTGCTGTGATCCTCTGATTTCGGCCAACCTGGACTAGAAAACTGATCTGCTGTGATCCTCTGATCTCGGCCAATGCTGAACCATACATTCTGACCTTCTGATTTCGGCCAACATTGGGCCATATTCTTAAATCTGGACCATTTATCTGAACCTTTTCCCTCTGATCTGTACCAATTCTGAACTGGGTCTGGATTGAACTGAAATTAAATCTGGACAAATGATATTTTAGTCTGGACATTTTACCTTCTGATTTGGATCAGGTCTGGATCAAATCTGGACATCATTTCTTCTGGTCTGGACATAGTTCCATACCCTGAACCACGCTATCTTCTGGGTTGTTTATCATTTCACTGTCAGGCCATCTTCTGGTCAGAATAACTTCTGGTCTGGATCAAGTCTCCCTCTGGTCTGGTCCAGGTCTCCTTCTGACTTTGCTTCCTTCTGATCTGGGCCAGAAAAGATATCCTCTGGTAATTTCAGGATGCATCCTCTGGTACCTTCTGGATGCATTATCTGATTCTTCATCTTCTGGTGGCATTTAATGTAATAATTCAAGGTACAAAATAAGATTACATGGAGTGCTTTTGTAAACATCAAAATCCTAAGTACTTAGAACCAACTTGGTTCCAACACACAGCACCTTGACTTCACAAGTCAAGTCTTCTCCTACCAATCTGACAACCCCAGATTGCAGAAGGGATTTCAACACCTTGAATCTAATTGCTAAGTCACTTGCTACTTCTTCTGACTCTTCATATTGTAAACTCTACTTCAACAATATAGATCTGACACAAGGGAACGAAAAACAAGAGTACTTGCTCCTGGAAAGCTGATACTGACAATTAACCTCACTGAAAACTCGAGTGTTTGCCTCTGGAAGTTTATGACTCTATTATCCAGATTCAATTCAGATGCAATCCAGACCAGAAGATAGCATGTCCAGATCAGAGGATAAGTGTCCAGATCAAAAGGTAAAATTCATGTCCAGATTAAATAATAAATTTCAGAGGATAAATGAAAAATGGTCCAGACTTAAGTATCATGGCCCAGTGTTGGCCGAGATCAGAAGATCATCAAATAGTCCAGATTAGTTCATATGATCCAGTGTTGGTCGAGATCGGAGGATCACAGAAGTGGCGCAGGTCAGATTACGCAAGTCTAGAGTTGGTCGAGATCAGAAGATCAAACGGTCCAGATTTTAATCATGATGAAAATCAGTAAGGACTTGATTAAAATTCGATGAAGACTTGATTAAATTTTGATAGAAATTTGATCAAAGTATTAAGGGGATTTGATTAAAAAATTACTGAAGACTTGGAGAAATTCGAATGCAATCTGAAGCTTAAAAAGATATGGTTTGAAATTAAAAGAAACAAGATTGGTCAACATAATTTTCAAATGCAATCTGGAGCTAAAAACATATGATTTTTATTTAAGTGAAACCCAATTGGCCAAGTTATTTTTGCAGGAGAATCTAGACAAGATACAGCTCGAATTTAATCATGGAAGAGACCCTAATTATTCATCTATAAAAGGAGGCTCAAGGCAGAAGACTTAGCATCAAAAATACTTGAGAGTCATACACTTCCAAAAGCAAAATACTTGAGTTTTCAGTGAGGTCAATTGTGAGTATCCGCATTCCAGAAGCAAGTACTCTAAGTTTTTCTTTCCCTTGTGTTAGGTCTAAGTTGTTGAAGTAGAGTCTACAATATGAGGGAGTCAGAAGGAGTAGCAGATTACTTAGCAATTAGGTTCAAGGTTATTTTCCTCAAAAGTCTAGGGTTGTTAGACTTTTTGAGAAGATTGACTTGGAGGGTCAGTGGTACCTTGTTATTCAAGGTTTTTGAATTAGTGAAATCCTTCAAAGTGAAGGGATTGGACGTAGCCTAGTTAACGGTGAACCAATATAAAATTCTTCTGTTTATTTACTTTATATCCGCTGCTAACTCTGTTTTAACAAGTTTTTTTTTTAAAACTAAAAAGTATTCAAGTTAGTCAAACACAATTCAACCCCCCTTCTCGTGTTTACACCTTCATCTTTTACTGATTTTCGATTGCTAAGTCTTCTGCCTGAGCCTCCTTTTATAGATGAAAATTAGGGTTTCTTTTTGGCAAATACGAGCTGTATCTGTCCACATTCTCTTGCAAAAATAACTTGGCACATCGGGTTTGAGCTTTATGCTTGATCCGAACCTTTTTGCTTCAGATTTGTTCTGAAAATAACTTTGGCCAATCCTATTCTTGTTTAATTCTGGACCGTATCTTTCTTCCCTCCAATTGCTTTTAAATTCCCTCCAAGACTTCAATTTATTTTTGTATCAAATCCCATTAATACTTTGATCAAATTTCTATCAAAATTTAATCAATTCTTTTTCGAATTTTAATCAAGTCTTCACTGATTTTCATCATGATTAAAATCTGGACCGTATGATCCTCTGATCTCGACCAACTTTGGACTATGTAATCTAATCTACGCCAATTATGTGATCCTCTAATCTCGGCCAACACTGGATCATGATACTTTAATCTGGACCATTGATCTTCTAATCTAGACATTTATCCTCTGATCTGGATCAAGTCTAAACTAAGTCTGGATTAAATCTTATATTCACGACCAAGCTATCTTCTAGTCAGGATTAAGTCTGGACCAAGTTTGACTTATGTTTCCTTCTGGTCTGGACCAAGTCTCCCTCTGACAAGCTTCCTTCTGGTTTGAACTAGGTCTCCTTCTCGACTCTGCTTCCTTCTGATCTGGACCAAGAAAGATATCCTCTGATGATGTTATTTGTCCTTTGATGTTTTGCCTTTGATGACATCCTCTGATATCTTCTAGAGGTGTATCCTCTGGTGTCATTCTCTGATTTTTTCCTCTGGTGTCCTCATCTTCTGCTTCTGATTTTATCTTCTGGTGACGTCATCTTCTGCCTCTAGTGACGTCATCTTCTGGTGGCATTTTTCATTATTATTCTAAGTCAAAAATAAGATTTCATAAAAGTACTTTTGTAAACATCAAAATTCTAAGTATAGAACCAACTTGGTTCCAACAAAACCAAGTATTAATAAAACCATCTTTGTTAAGGCAAATGATCAATCCAACAAAGAGCAAGTTATAGTTGTACAAAATAATCATCATTGTTCTAAGAAGAATTTTATTTGAAGGAAACCTCTTATGCCTAAATATAGGAGTAAATCTAATCCTACATGTTTTTATAAAAGGTACCTTTAATATGTGGTACTTAGATAGCGGATATTCAAAACACATGATCGATAACAAATCAAATTTTCAGCACTTACTCCTGAATCTAAAGGCTATGTGATATATGGAGATAACAAGAGTAAAATTATGGGCATCGGAAAAGTTGGTGCAGCTCCATCTCCTTCAATTGAAGATGTTCTATATGTTGAGGGATTAAAGCACAACCTTATTAGCATTAGCCAGCTTTGTGACAAGGGTTACAAAATACCTTTCAACAAGGATGAATTCATTATCCGAAATGAGACCTTGTATGTTTGGAATATTTGCTTGTTTTTCTTCCTTTTTGATCATGTCAAAAGGGGGAGAAAATTGGTATGCTGTTGTTGTTAAAGAATTTGTAGGTTTTCAAACTTTCAAAACATGATGGCATAAACTCAAGTTCAAAAAAGGAGTAAGCATGCATTAAGGGGGAAAAAAGATCAACTCTTTAAAGTTTCAACAATAACAAGGTTTTATCATCATTAAAAAGGGGGAAAATGTAAATGTGGAAGACTATCCAAGTTTTTGATGAGGACAAAGACCAAGTAAATTGAAAGATCAAGTTGCAATGAGTCTTATTCATTAAAGATGTATATTTTAAGGTACATGATGCAATCTAATATTGTTACATTTCAAATGCACATAAGAACCTTGTTTCTTCATCTAAACTCTAGCATATGCATCAAAAGAATTTTCAAAATGTCAAAATGCATGAACAATGTTTGAAAATCAAGTTTTTGACAAAAGTTAAAGTTGTAACCGAATACATATATGTGTAGCCGAATACAAACTCAAGTCAGTAGCAAAAAATTCATATTTGTATTCGACTACAGGATGTCGTAGCCGAATACAAAACCAAGTCAGTAGCTAAAACTGCACTTCTGTATTCGACTACAGTAGAATGTAGCCGAATACAAAATCTAGTAAGTGGAAAAATTCAGTCATCTGTATTCAACTACATGGATTTGTATTCGAATACAAGCTTGAAATTTTGAAATAAATCTAAACTTTACAGAAGTGTATTCGACTACACTCAGAAAGTAGCCGAATATAACTGTGAAACAATGCAATTTTTCAGCTCTGATTTATTTTGGATCATTGCATATGTTCATCAAATCTTCTGAGAACGATTGCCACTTATCTGAAGTGATGTCTAAGGAGTATAATTACTTCCTAGTTTCATATTTAACTTAAGAACCTTAGAACCTTTTTCACAATGTTTAAGATCCAATAAAAGTCAAACTTTCATATTTCAAGTGCATATTTTATCATTGCAAAGGTTCTCTGCACTTGAAGTAAAATTATATTAGACTGTTATCATTGTACAAGAAAACATCAACTATTTATACTCTCTTGATTTCAGTCAAAATAATTATTGTAAAATTAATTAAGTTATTGTGTAAGTTGAGGAAACTGGTGTACTTTCTTCAAGGGTTGTAAACTATAATAGTGGTGTGATATCTTAGGGAGATTGTTAGAAGTTTGTAACAGAAGTCTTAGAGTTAGACTTGTACTTATTCTAACATTAGTGGAAAATCTCTTGTGGTGTGCAAGAGGGCTGGATGTACCCTTGGTTGTAAGGGGAACAAGGATAAATTCTCCGTGTTCTTTATTTTTCTGCCATTTAGATTCACTCTTCTCATTTGTTTGAAGTGATGCGCTTTGTGATGCTTTTAAGGTAGTTATCTTGTTCTTCTTGGCTGGTTTATCTTTCTACAACAGTACCTCCTGAGCTTGTAAAGTTCCAATGAGTTCTTCCAATCCTAGTGTCTCGAGTTTTTGGCTTGGCTTATAGGTGTTACCATTGGTCTCCATATGATTGGAAGACACCTCATAATCTTTCTTACTCTATCTTGTAATGAATATGCTCTCCCAAGAGAGCACATATCATTCACAATGGTTGTGAATCTCGACTACATTTCATCAATTATCTCTCCTTCACCCATTTCAAACAGCTCAAACTTCCGTATGCCAATGTCTATTCTTGTTTCTTTGACATGGCTTGTTCCTTCATGATGAGTCTGCAGTGTATCTCATACTTTCTTTTCAGTGTCGCACTCATCTATTCTTTCACTTTCTTCCCTGCTTAAAGCACAAGATAAAAATAATTGAGCTTTAAAGTTTAGAAGTACCTTTTTCTCTAGCACTTTTTAGGTGTTGATTCTTAGAGACGGGGCTCTGATACCAATTGAAATGACAATTTTGATCACAAAAAAAGGGAGGTTTGAATTGTGATACCTTTAAAAAAATTCTGCAATGTATTTTAAAACTCAAGATTGACCTTGGTTTGATAAGCAACAGAAGAAGATCATTCTTAGTTTAAAAATAAATAGAAACTTTAAAATGTGATTAGTGATGTGCACGTGATAATTAAAATAAAGATGAGAGATAGGAAATTCACACGGCAATGTACCCTGATTCACCCAACGTGGGCTACGTCCAATCCTCACAATCTTGTGAGCTTTTTCACTTATATGGTCAAAACAGGATTATTCTTGTTTTTCCCCACAAATGATCAACCTTGATCTATTACAACAAATTGTCTTTTACCTTGAAAGATATAGCTTAGATTACTTCCCAACACTTGGAAGTGTCTTTACACTTATCCTTTTTACACACAAGGATTTTACAATTTTCCTCACACTATCTCTAAGTTTGAGTTTCGTAAGTGATTTCAGATAAGTTTGATTTTATCAGCAGTTTCTCAACACTTGTTTGAGTTTCTGTTTCGAGCAATCAGATTATGGAGCTTGATCTTTGAGTCTAATAATAGAGAGATGAAGCTTTGCTGACTGTTTTTTCGAACTTGCGATACTCAAGAATGATGTGTTTAATGAAAATTGATTGCACTTGAATCTGATGATGTTTCCCTTGTTGGAACCAAGTTGGTTCTAAGACTTAGAATTTTGATGTTTACAAAAGCACTCAATGTAAACTTATTTTGTACCTTGAATTAGTAAATTAAATACAATCAGAATATGAAGAAATCAGAAGCAGAAGATCAAAGGAAAATGAATTCTGGAATGACCAGAAGATACTCCAGGAATGTCAAAACATGACCAGAAGATATATTTGATTGCCCAGATCAGAAGGAATAAATTTCAAAATGAAACATGGATCATATCATTGGAAAGCATGCCAAAAGGAGAGTTGATCAAGACAAACAGGAATCAAATATCAATTTTATTCCAGAAGTTATTCTGACCAGAAGATGGCCTGGCAGTGAAAAATTACACAGCCCAGACTTGTTCCAGACTTGACCAGAAGGTATGTTTATGAGTCCAGAACAAGAGGACCAATCTAGATTTGGCCCAAACCATAAGATGGCATGATTCAGGGCATGGAACTAAGTCTAGAACAAAAGAAATGAGTTCCAGAATCAACCCAGACCTGGTCCAAAATCAAAGGTAAAATGTCCAGACTGAAATTTTTTTGATCAAGTTTATTTCAGTTTGTTCCAGACCAAATTCCAGAATATGTCCAGATCAGAGTAAAAATATCCAGATCAATGGTTCAGAAATAATTTTTTGAGTCCAGTGATGGTCCAGATCAGAAAATCAGACCATGGCCCAGTGTTGGCCGAAATCAAAGGGACAGAATGTGCAAGTCCAGAAATGGACGAGTCAAGAAGAATTCAGCATATCAGGCGCGCATCTAGGTTAGCCGAAATCAGAAGATCAGAGGATCAGGAAGTGTGGTCCAGGGATGGCCGAATTCAGAGGATCACAGCATATCATTTAGCTTGGACCAGATGTGGACTAGCGCTCAAAATTCTGATGGTCCAGAATTGATCAACGATGGACATTGCAAGTTATTTTAATTAAAGTGTTAAAGAGATTGGTTATAAAAATAAAGTGGAGTAGCATGGAATTCAGGAGCATTGGCGGGAACAACCAACAGATTTGATTG
This sequence comes from Cicer cuneatum, assembly GCA_037974295.1. NCBI lineage: Eukaryota > Viridiplantae > Streptophyta > Magnoliopsida > Fabales > Fabaceae > Cicer > Cicer cuneatum. The sequence goes on along the minus strand of JBBPBO010001986.1, from coordinate 15,560,309 downwards.
GCCAGTTAATTTATGAAAGAAATCTAAGGCTGGAAAAAGATATGATTTTTATTTTAATGAAGCCCAATTGGTCAATTTATTTTTGACAGAGAATCCAGCAAGATTCAGCTCGAATTTAAGCATTGGAAGAGGCCCTAATCAGCATCTATAAAAGGAGGCTCAAGGCAGAATGCTCATCATCGAAAATCGCAAAAGAGTCATACACTTCCAAAGCAACCACTCTCAAATTTTCATATAAGTCAATTGTGAGTTTCAGCTTTCAAGAAGCAAGTACTCGGTTATTTTTTTTCCACTGTGGCAAATCTAAGTTGTTGAAGTAAAGTCTACAATCTGAGGGAGTCAGTAGAGGTAGCAGGTTACTTGGCAATTAGATAGGGTTGTATCTAAGTTGTTGAAGTAGAGTCTACAAACTGAGGGATCAGAAAGGGTAGCAAGTTACTTAGCAATTAGATTCATAGTGTTGTGAATTCTTCTACAATCTGGGGTGTCAGATTGGCTGATAAACAGGAGTTGTTTTTCCTCAAAGAAGTCTAGGATTGTTAGACTATTTGAGAACACTGACTTGGAAGGTCAGTAGCAAGGTTGTAATTCAAGGTTGAATTAGTGAAATCCTTCAAGGAGAAGGGACTGGACGTAGCCTCGTTAACGGTGAACCAGTATAAAATCTGTGAGTTTTTATTTTTATTTTTTATCCGCTGCTAACTCTGTTTTAATTATACATCAAGTTTTGTATTGAAAGTATTATAACAGGAAAAGTATTCAAGTTAAGTCAAACACAATTCAACCCCCCTTCTCGTGTTTGCACCTTCAATTGGCATCAGAGCTCGGTCTCAAGGCTGAGCACTTAACCGTGTTTGAGGAAAGGTCCAAGGGGCTCAATATGGCAGAAGAATTGGGAAACAACATCAACAGGCCACCACTGTTTGATGGAGAAAGGTTTGAGTATTGGAAGGACAGAATGAGAAGCTTTGTCATATCTCAAGATCCTGAACTATGGAAGATGATAGTCAGAGGATACACTGCACCTACTGATCCAGAAGATCCAACTAAGAAACTGGATATGTTTGATATGAAACCGGATCAGATCAGATTACACAAACTTCATCACAAGTCCAGAACCATGATGGTCAGTGCAATCACATTCAAGGAATTTGATAGATGCACAAATAAAGAAACAGCAAAGAGTATATTTGATAGTCTGGTTCTGACCTATGAAGGAACCAAGCAGGTTCAACAAACAAAGGCTAACATATTGGTCAGAAAGTATGAGCTGTTCAAGATGGAAGAGGATGAAGACATTGACACAATGTTCTGCAGGTTCCAGACATTGGTATCAAGACTGAAAGTATTAAACAAAAGCTATACCACTGAAGATCCTATCTGGAAAATTCTGAGAAGTCTACCAAAAAGGTGGAGACCAAAGGTTACTGCAATTCATGAAGCTAAGGATCTGAGTACCTTGAGGCTGGAAGATCTGATCAGCTCACTCAGGTCTCATGAAATAGAACTGGAAGAAGATGAACCTAAGAAGAAAAAGAATCTGGCTCTGAAGTCGAAACAGAAGAAAGCTGCAAAGGCAGCATCAGAATCAGAGGATAGTGATAGTGACTGTGATGATATGGCTTACTTAACCAAAAACATGGTTAAGATCTGGGAAAACAGAAATAGGAGAGGTTCCTAGAAGAAACATAACAGCAAGGAAGAATCTGACAAGAAGAACATCATTTGTTATGGATGCAATGAACCTGGACATATCTAGTCAGAATGTCCAAATCTGGGAAAAGGAAAACAGCACAAGAAGAGTTCCAGATACAGAAAGAAAGGACTGATGGCTGCCTGGGATGTATCAGAATCAGAGGAAGAATCTTCTGATGAAGAAGAGGTAGAAACATCAAAGATAGCTCACATCAAGTCTGCATCTGGACCTCATAAAGGCACGAATTCCAGAAGGAAAACAGGCAGAAGGAAGAATGATCGAAGCAATCATTCTGGCAAATCTGAAAGCACATCAGAGGAAACAATTATGTCTCTGATGGCTCATACCAACTCAAGTTCTGAATATAGCTCAGGCTTTGGAACAGAATCAGAAGATGAAGACAATGAGGTATTTTCTGATCTCTCTAAATCTGAATTGATTGAGACTTTAAAAGACTTATTAAATGCAAACAATAAAAGGTCTTTAAAATTGAAAACTCTTAGGGAAGATAAGAAAAATCTAACCAAAGAAGTCCAAATTTTAAAGAATCGAAATTCTGAGTATGCAACTGAAAACAAAGATTTTAAAACTGATGTTGCAAGACTCAAATCTGAAAACCAAACTCTCAAAAGTAATACTTGTTCCACTTCTGAAACTGTTTGTGAATCTGATATGCATGAGCAATTGTTTCAAAACATTATTTCCAATGGAATGGACAGAAGTAAATATGCATCTATGATTTATGGAAACAGTAACTCTGGAAAGAGAGGTCTTGGTTTTACAGAAACTATTACTGAACCTAAACCTGTTCATTCTGATGTTTTATGTATTGTCTGTGCTAAGAAAGGTCACTCTGAATTATCTTGTCCAATGGTACAATCTGAACAAGATCAGAGAGCTGTTAGGACTAACAAACCTGGCCTCAATTAGTTTTGGGTACCAAAAGATCAAATTGTCTATGTTGCAGATGTTCTGAGTAACCAGAAGGAGACACCAACAATGGTGCCTTGACAATGGATGTTGGCAATGCACAAGCAGAAGAAGGTTTGTGTTCCAACATCTACCAAACCGAAGCCAAGTGACTCTGGTAGAAGAAGAACTGGTCAACACAATCAGAACCAGAACTGGAACCAGTACCAGAAGCACAGAAACTGGAACCAGAACCATAACTGGAACCAGTATCAGAGGTACAGGAACTGGAACCAGAACCAACACTGGAACCAGAACCAATACTGGAGGCACAGAAACTGGAACCAGAATCAACACTATCAGAATCAGTACCAGAACCAGAACCTGAACAGGTATCAGTATCATGGGATGAGGTATGATCATCAGAACTACTTTAAATATCAGAATCAGTATGATTACCAGAATCACCATAAGTTCTAGAATCACCAGAGGAACATGGTGTATGAGCCAAAGCAGAAATTAAGGAATCAGAATCAGGAGAGTTCTTCAAACACTCTAGTGAGATTCATCAAGAATACAAACCTAGAAGGGAATTCAAATTCCCTCATCCAAACCATGTAATCTCATAACATATAGATTAGGAATCTGAAAATCAGAAGCAAGAGGATTTTCAGAGTAAAACTGAGGCTACATCTTGCTGTAAATACTATTATTATTTAATACTTACTGTGATAACAAGAAGCTTGATCTTAACAAATCAAAGATAGATAAGTATTATGCAGGTTTTCAAAACATCAGAGGAACCAGGTACTCAGTAGAAACAACATTCCAGTGGTTTCAAAAACAAACAGAAACCACTAGAAGCAGAATTAATGGTTTGGCTGTACTAAGTTCATTTTTAAATTAATTTATTTATATTATGGTATATGAAAAACTGCTTGACAAATCAAAGCAAGATAAAGATAGTACAGGTTCATCAGAACCAAAGGGAGCAGAAGCAGAACAAATGGTTTGGCTGTATTGAGTTAAATTTTAACTTATTTGATTTTCATTATGTAAAATGACAAACTGCTTGATCTTAACAAATCAAAGCAAGATAAAAATAGTGCAGGGAGCAGAAGCACAAGAAACAGAAGTGCCTGGAAAGTAAAGGATACAAGCAAGTCAGCAACACATGACAAATCTTCAAAAGATCAATCTGATCAAGTCAGAAACAGCCAAGATAAGTCATAAGAGAAATCTAGATATTTACCAAAATCTAAAGCTGTTACAGATTCACCAGAACCAGAAGCTGATTCATCAGAAGCTGTTACACAACCAGAAGCTGATGCGAACCAAGCATTGTTGATGAAGTTTTGGCAGAGGAAGGTTGGATACTTGCAATGCAAGAAGAGCTGAATGAAATTCAAATGAATGATGTTTGAGATCTGGTATCCAGACCAAACAGAAGCATTATTGGAACCAAGTAGGTATTCAGAAACAAATTCAATGAAAAGGGTGAAGTTGTAGCTCAAGGATACAGTCAACAGAAAGGTATGGATTTCACTGAGACTTTTGTTCCAGTGGCCAGGTTAGAAGCAATAAGAATTCTTTTATCATTTGCTGCTAATCATGATATAATTCTGTATCAAATGGATGTCAAAAGTGCATTCTTAAATGGCTACATAAGTGAAGAAGTCTATGTCAAATAGCCCCCTGGTTTTGAAAATTCTGATTTTCTAGACCATGTTTTTAAACTTAAAAAGTCTTTATATGGTTTAAAACAAGCACCAAGGGCATGGTATGACAGACTCAGTAACTTTCTGCTTAAGAATGAATTCAATAGAGGCCAGATTGATAATACACTATTTAGGAAATCCATTAAACATGATATTCTGATTATTCAAGTCTATGTTGATGATATCATATTTGGATCCACTAATGGCACTTTGTGCAAAGAGTTTTCTGACCTAATGCAAAAGGAGTTTCAAATGAGCATGATGGGAGAACTTAAGTTCTTCCTGGGAATTCAGATTCATCAAGGTAAAACAGGTATACTCATTCACCAATCTAAATACACCAAAGAACTTCTTAAAAAGTTCAAGATGAGTGACTGTAAGCCTATGGCCACCCCCATGCACCCAACCTGCTCACTTGAGAAAGATGAAACCAGTCAAAAGGTAGACCAGAAAACATACAGAGGTATGATTGGATCCCTTCTATATTTAATTATTTCGAGACCAGACATTATGTTTAGTGTTTGTGTCTGTGCCCGATTTCAAGCTGACCCTAGGGAATCCCATTTAACTACTGTCAAACGAATTCTAAGATACCTCAAAGGAACCACAAACCTTACCTTGTTATACAAGAAAACCCCCACCTACAAACTCAAAGGTTTTTGTGATTCTGATTATGCTGGAGACAAGCTGGAAAGAAAAAGTACAAGTGGCAACTGCACTTTCTTAGGTGATAATCTGATCTCAAGGTCAAGCAAAAGACAAAGCACCATTGCCATGTCAACAGCAGAAGCTGAATATATATCAGCAGCATGATGCAGTTCACAGTTACTCTGGATGAAACACCAACTTGAAGATTACAACATCTTTGAAAACAATATCCCTTTGTTCTGTGATAACACTTTCGCCATAAACCTAACCAAGAACCCTATCTTACACTCTAGAGCCAAACACATTGAAATAAAACACCATTTCATTAGGGACCATGTTCAGAAAGGAACTTTAAGCATCCAGTTTGTGGACACTGATCATCAATGGGCTGACATCTTCACCAAGGCTTTACCAGAAGATAGGTTCGAGTTCATTAAAAAGCATCTCAGCATGACCTCCATATCTGACTAGCTCAAGTAGTCATCTTAGGAGTTTTTAAATTTCTGCAATTTTATTTTATGTCTTTTATTTTCAGCTTTTACTTTCTGTCATTTGTAAAGAAAAAATCAAAAAATACAAAAATAGTAGGACCAGTTTTTGGATGATGACAAAAAGGGGGGAGAAAGAGAGAGAGAAAAAGTAGAAATAAGTTGAAAAGGAGAGGAAACAGGGACATAGAAAAACAAAGAAAGAAAAAGAAAGAGTGAAAACAGAAGGAGTTGAAAAGGAGAGGAAGCGTGAAGAGAGAAAAAGAAAGAGAGAATAAAGAAGGAGTTAAAAAGGAGAGGAGAAGAGAAGAAAAGAAAGAGTGAAAAAGAAGGAGTTGAAAAGGAGAGTATCAGACTTAGGGGGAGAGATTGGTCTGATGGGGTGTAATTCAAAGTTATCGAATTATAAGTTAGGAAAATAAGTTAAGGTTTTGTCATCATCAAAAAGGGGGAGATTGTTGGAACCCAGTTGGTTCTAAGACTTATTTTGATGTTTACAAAAGCACTCAATGTAAACTTATTTTGTACCTTGAATTAGTAAATTAAATACAATCAGAATATGAAGAAATCGGAAGCAGAAGATCAAAGGAAAATGAATTCTGGAATGACCAGAAGATACTCCAAGAATGTCAAAACATGACCAGAAGATATATTTGATGGCCCAGATCAGAAGGAATAAATTTCAGAATGAAACATGGATCATATCATTGGAAAGCATGCCAGAAGGAGAGTTGATCAAGACAAACAGGAATCAAATATCAATTTTATTCCAGAAATTATTCTGACCAGAAGATGGCCTGGCAGTGAAAAATTACACAGCCCAGACTTGTTCCAGACTTGACCAGAAGGTATGTTTATGAGTCCAGAACAAGAGGATCAATCTAGATTTGGCCCAGACCATAAGATGGCATGATTCAGGGCATGGAACTAAGTCCAGAACCAAAGAAATGAGTTCCAGAATCAACCCAGACCTGGTCCAAAATCAAAGGTAAAATGTCCAAACTGAAATATTTTTTCATCAAGTTTATTTCAGTTTGTTCCAGACCAAATTCCAGAATCTGTCCAGATCAGAGTAAAAATATCCAGATCAATGGTTCAGAAATAATTTTTTGAGTCCAGTGATGGTCCAGATCATAAAATCATACCATGGCCCAGTGTTGGCCGAAATCAGAGGGACAGAATGTGCAAGTCCAGAAATGGCCGAGTCCAGAAGAATTCAGCATATCAGGCGCGCATCCAGGTTAGCCGAAATCAGAAGATCAGAGGATCAGGAAGTGTGGTCCAGGGATGGCCGAATTCAGAGGATCACAGCATATCATTTAGCTTGGACCAGATGTGGACTAGCGCTCAAAATTCTGATGGTCCAGAATTGATCAACGATGGACATTGCAAGTTATTTTAATTAAAGTGTTAAAGAGATTGGTTATAAAAATAAAGTGGAGTAGCATGGAATTCAGGAGCATTGGCGGGAACAACCAACAGATTTGATTGGCCAGTTAATTTATGAAAGAAATCTAAGGCTGGAAAAAGATATGATTTTTATTTTAATGAAGCCCAATTGGTCAATTTATTTTTGCCAGAGAATCCAGCAAGATTCAGCTCGAATTTAAGCATTGGAAGAGGCCCTAATCAGCATCTATAAAAGGAGGCTCAAGGCAGAATGCTCATCATCGAAAGTCACAAAAGAGTCATACACTTCCAAAGCAACCACTCTCAAATTTTCATATAAGTCAATTGTGAGTTTCAGCTTTCAAGAAGCAAGTACTCGGTTATTTTCTTTCCACTGTGGCAAATCTAAGTTGTTGAAGTAGAGTCTACAATCTGAGGGAGTCAGTAGAGGTAGCAGGTTACTTGGCAATTAGATAGGGTTGTATCTAAGTTGTTGAAGTAGAGTCTACAAACTGAGGGATTCAGAAAGGGTAGCAAGTTACTTAGCAATTAGATTCATAGTGTTGTGAATTCTTCTACAATCTGGGGTGTCAGATTGGCTGAAGAACAGGAGTTGTTTTTCCTCAAAGAAGTCTAGGATTGTTAGACTATTTGAGAACACTGACTTGGAAGGTCAGTAGCAAGGTTGTAATTCAAGGTTGAATTAGTGAAATCCTTCAAGGAGAAGGGACTGGACGTAGCCTCGTTAACGGTGAACCAGTATAAAATCTGTGAGTTTTTATTTTTATTTTTTATCCGCTGCTAACTCTGTTTTAATTATACATCAAGTTTTGTATTGAAAGTATTATAACAGGAAAAGTATTCAAGTTAAGTCAAACACAATTCAACCCCCCTTCTCGTGTTTGCACCTTCAATTGGCATCAGAGCTCGGTCTTAAGGCTGAGCACTTAACCGTGTTTGAGGAAAGGTCCAAGGGGCTCAATATGGCAGAAGAATTGGGAAACAACATCAACAGGCCACCACTGTTTGATGGAGAAAGGTTTGAGTATTGGAAGGACAGAATGAGAAGCTTTGTCATATCTCAAGATCCTGAACTATGGAAGATGATAGTCAGAGGATACACTGCACCTACTGATCCAGAAGATCCAACTAAGAAACTGGATATGTTTGATATGAAACCAGATCAGATCAGATTACACAGACTTCATCACAAGTCCAGAACCATGATGGTCAGTGCAATCACATTCAAGGAATTTGATAGATGCACAAATAAAGAAACAGCAAAGAGTATATTTGATAGTCTGGTTCTGACCTATGAAGGAACCAAGCAGGTTCAACAAACAAAGGCTAACATATTGGTCAGAAAGTATGAGTTGTTCAAGATGGAAGAGGATGAAAACATTGACACAATGTTCTGCAGGTTCCAGACTTTGGTATCAGGACTGAAAGTATTAAACAAAAGCTATACCACTGAAGATCCTATCTGGAAAATTCTGAGAAGTCTACCAAAAAGGTGGAGACCAAAGGTTACTGCAATTCAGGAAGCTAAGGATCTGAGTACCTTGAGGCTGGAAGATCTGATCAGCTCACTCAGGTCTCATGAAATAGAACTGGAAGAAGATGAACCTAAGAAGAAGAAGAATCTGGCTCTGAAGTCGAAACAGAAGAAAGCTGCAAAGGCAGCATCAGAATCAGAGGACAGTGATAGTGACTGTGATGATATGGCTTACTTAACCAAAAACATGGTTAAGATCTGGGAAAACAGAAATAGGAGAGGTTCCTAGAAGAAACATAACAGCAAGGAAGAATCTGACAAGAAGAACATCATTTGTTATGGATGCAATGAACCTGGACATATCTAGTCAGAATGTCCAAATCTGGGAAAAGGAAAACAGCACAAGAAGAGTTCCAGATACAGAAAGAAAGGACTGATGGCTGCCTGGGATGTATCAGAATCAGAGGAAGAATCTTCTGATGAAGAAGAGGTAGAAACAGCAAAGATAGCTCACATCAAGTCTGCATCTGGACCTCATCTGGACGTAGCCTCGTTAACGGTGAACCAGTATAAAATCTCGTGTTTGCACCTTCATCCCTTGCATTGGAGTTCCTTTTATACGCTTTTTTAGGGTCTTTCCCAGCTCATATAACTGTTTGTAAACAGGTTGTAAAGGCTATGAGTTTATAGGAATGTGACATAATTAAACGAATATTGTTCCTACTGATCTTCAGAACATTCTTCATTTCCTGTTTTGGAATTTTGCTCATAAACTTGATTTTGCTCATCATTAAAACACTTAAAATGGGATTTTCGTCTCAACATTATTTTCGAACTTGTGGTTGTCTGAATAATGTTAGAATCCCTGATCCCAAACAAGTTAAACTTGCCATTAGAGCCTATGAATGTGTATTTATTAGGCATGCAGTAAAAATCAAAGCGTATATGTTTTTTGACCTAAATGCGAAAGTGATTATATAGTCAAATGATGTTGACTTCAACAAAAATAAATTCCTTATCAAATTGAGAAATAGTGGGGGCAGCGAACTAAGTCACATTCTTGTGACGAGGAACACTGAAAGCAGCAAACAAGGCAAATCAGAAACTCAAAGAAGTAAGAGAGTCATAGTTGCTAAAGATTACGAACCCGATTATACGACCTATACCTAATAAGAGGATGCTGCAAATCTTTAAGAAGCTTTGTCATCTTTGGATGCAGATTTATGGCAAGAAGTTATAAACAATGAGATCGATTCTCTAAAGTCTAACAAGACCTGACATTTAGTAGACCTGCCTTCTACTAGAATTACATCCATTAGGGTACTTATTTCGCTTGCTTTTATTCAAAACATGGTGATACACCAAATGGATGTCCTGCATTTTTAAATGGTGACTTGGAAGAAGAAATCTATATGGAAAAACATGATCTGTAAGTTAGATAAATCTTTGTATGGTCTTAAACAAATTCTTAAGCAATGACACGAAAAGTTTGATAACTTCATTATATTGAATGGGTTTAAAGTGAATGAAAGTGACAAGTGTATTTATTACAAATCTAAAAATTGCATTTGCACTAACATATGTCTCTATGTAGACGACCTACTCATATTTGGTTCAAACATTCATGTTGGAAATATTGTGAAATCAATGTTGTGTAACAATTTTGATATGAAAGATCTCATAAAAGAGAATGTAATCCTTGGAATCAAGATTACTATGTTAGAAAAAGGAATTTATTTAGATCAGTCTCACTATGTTGAAAAGATCTTAAAGAAATACAAATATTTCGACTGTAAACCTGTTTGCACACCATATGATCCAAGTGTGAAACTTTCCAAGATCACTAGTGAAAATGTTAGACAAATTGAATATGCGAGTCTCATTGGCAGACTCAGGTATGCCACTGACTTAACACTGTTAGAAAGTTACTTTCTAAAAGAGTATTAAAGTGACTCTACGCACTGATGAGAATTTAATGGATCATTTGACGAAAGAACTAGCTAGAGAGACAGTCCTAAAAACATCTAAAAGGATGGGACTATTGTCTATATATCAATGAGTCACTCGTGATGGATCCCCAACCTAAAAGGTTGGAGATCCCAAGAATTAGGTTCAATGGGTAATAACAAGTCATAGTGATATGAGATGAACATGTTACATCTCAGAGAAGCATGATTCTTGAAGAGGGGCCGCTTCCTATGGAATTTTAAGACAAAATTGCTAGAGCGTTCACTATATTGGGATATACGTGCAGGGCCATAAATGCATGTGCTTTTGAGAATGCACCCTATGAAAAGGTTGTATGTGGATTTGATAGCAAAGATAGAGTTCAAGATTACGAGTCACTGTTGTCGAATTTAAATCTTATTATGCAAAAGTTCAAGTCGGAAGACACCTCTGCTTATGCACAATCTTATAGAATGTTTGACGCTATTTCATAAATATTTTTTAAATCCAAGTGGGGGATGGTTGGAAATGATGATGAGAACCATAAGAGGTAGTTGGTGTGAATTGAAAAACTAAGGAAATCGCACATATGAGTGATCACACACACTAGTAGTGTTTATATGTAAAGGTATGTCAATTGGGGTATACCCTAATGGATAGCCAATTTTGTGAAGGGATGAGAACGCACACAAATCAACCACCACATGCGCGCCACCACTGTCCGTCAGACCGACTTGGCTCTTGGGCTAGGGCTAAGTGGTGTATTATTTTTTATTATCCGAAAAATTAAAAAAATATTTATTTTTTAAACTAAGTGTGTAAGTTGTACACATAACACCCTCCACCGAGTCAACGTTCAACAACTAATTTAGTCAATTAGATATGGCAATGGGGCGGGGCAGATTTTACCTTCCTCACCCCCACTGTAAGACCCGTAATTTATGTATAACAAGAATTATGGCTTACTGTCGAATTATGTCTTATGTTGTTTATTATTTTTTCTGTTTACCGTTTTCATTGTCTGTTTTTTGACAAATTATTGTAAGTGTTTAACTTGCAAATTAATCCATGAAAAATATTTTCGAATGTTTCCTTGATGTTAAATGACCATGTGAATGTCTTGGCATTGTTGAAATTTCAAAAATAATTTTCTACTGATTTTTTTTATTTTTTTAAAACGGGCAAGATATACCTGTTGTCTAAATTTTGACAAAGTCCGAATAACACCAAAATTTAACAGGGTGTTTTATATATTGACTATAATGAGAATTTGATCTGGTTATATTTTTCTAAGCTAAGGAACAAAAATTTCGTCAGATAAAAATTTATTCGCGAAATTTTGTAAAGCTTTAATTTGTAAATTTATTATAATAGATTATTATCGACAAATATTTTAAGACATTGCGCATTACGGATAAATTTATCTGTCAATTAGACTGTGACGAGAGTGGATATTTTTATTAAAGTAGATCTAGAAGTGATGTGATTATGACTAAGTGTCATAAAGGATATTGTGAGATTTTAAGATTAAATTTATGTGATTAATTTTATGGTTATAAATATTTTTGAAGATTAAGTTAGAATGTATAGACTAGATTATTTAAGGGAAGGAGAACATAAATTTCCATCCTAAAGTAGAGCTTGTGGTCTCCCTCTTCAACACAACACCATCACTTTCTTTTTTCCTCTTCTTCGTCTTCTCTCAAAAACCCTAACCATTCCTCCAATGATTGAGCTCCAACAAAGCTTCAAAGCCAAAAAGCTTCAACTGCAAAAGTGCTCTACTGCTCAAGGAAAATCCATTAAACTAATAAACTCAAGGTGAAAAAATCATTTTATCTCCCTCTCTTTCTTTACATGCGGGTGTGTGTGTCTAAGGGCGGAAATATGCTTTTTTTAAGTGTTATTTGCTTGACCCTTCTTGTTTGTTGTTCTTGGTTTTGTTGATGCTTGTATTAATGAAAAATAAAACCCTTCCCTCCTCTTTTCCTCTCAAATCCACGAGCTCAACCAATAGAGGGAAGATGATTTTTTTTGTTATGATTTTTGTTTGTGTGCTTTGAGTAATATGAAATTGATATTGTATGTTACTTGAAAAACTAAAAGATAAATAAAACCCCTAAAATATTTCATGGTGCTGGACTAGGCTTCAATAGGAGGAAAATTGATTTTTTTTTCGATGTGCTTAAATCATGTAATGAATTGTTTTCAAATACATGAGTTTGAATTGAAATTAGAAACTTTACTGAGTTGTTTGAGTTCTTAAAATTATCAAAAAAAAATTCAAGTTTCATTTATTTGATGAGTTATGAGAAAAAAATGTTGATTTTAAAATTAATGTATTTGAGAATTGAGATTCTTTGATTTTAACTTTAAAATTATGACTTGAAAAAGAAAAAAATTAATTTAGTTTTTCAGCTTTACAATCAAATTGAGAAATTGGAAATTTTGTAGTGAGTATTTTTGAAGAAATTGTTTTATAAATTTCTATGTTATGTGTATGTAGTTTTAGCTCTTTGAGTCTAAGAAAAAAAAAGAACTGAGACCGTTGACACCGACTTCGCGGTGAAGAGAACTTTGAATATTTTATGTTTGTTGGGTTGAAATTTTTAAGAAAATTAGATAGAAACAAAAAGGTCATGACAAAATTTTTGGAATAAGTTTTGAAATAAAGTGGTAAATGAAATATCGTGGTTTGTTTTTATTCAAAAGTATTTGAGTGGTTGAAATTTTATGAACTTTAAAGAATTTAGGAAAAAAGTTCTCATGTGGTTCTTAATGATGGTATAAATTAAAATTTGGAGTTGTTTAAAATTTGGAATCATATGAGTTGTTGTCCTTGATTATTTAAGGTGTTTTGAACTAGTTATGGATTTGAAATTTTAAAAAAAAAAATTTGATGAGTAAAATGGATTTTAACCGAGTGGTATATATATATATAAAGAGAGTTCAAAATTTTGTTTAAAAGTCGGTTTTGTTATTAAGGTGTTAAAGGTTTTATCCTTTGGGTTTTTGTGAAAACAAGGTTTCTACCTTTGTAGATTGAACTAAAAAGTTTTAGTCATTGATATTAAATTTTTAAGTTTTATGAAGAAATTTAAATTTGAGAAACAAAGTTTCAACTTATGACTTTGAGAATAGTGCATCTAACAAAAGTATATATAAGTTCAAACTTTGTATATAAAAAAGGTATGAAATAGAAATATTCACTCTGTGAACAAAGTTTCAATCTTAAGTTTTGAAGTTAAAAGTTTTAATTTTTATAGTAAGGATATCAACTTTATGCTAAAATTCGAGGTTGAAAAAGTATTTAGGTATTTTTAAAAACAATGATTGATTATAATTTTAGGTTTTCATATATGATTTTATAAGGAATGAAGATTTTAGTTTGAGACTTAAAAGAAAATTGTGAACTTCGGAAATATTTGAGGTGTTGATGACAAAATGTGATTTTTAAGTGAAAGTTTATATACAAAGCATAATTGATAAAAATAAAGATTTGAAAAATGTAAAATTGGAAAATCATGATTGTGAATAGTTAGAATATTGAAACTCTTAATATTGGAGTTTTTTTTAATAGGATTTCTTGATACAAACCTTCTACTAGTTTTTCAAATATTAAAATGTTGAAATTTATGTAGTAGATTGATGATCTAATTGAAATTTCAAACCGTGTGAGTATTTTTGTCTTTAATTGGTTTTGGTTAAGAAAATATTTTGTCCTAAGTTGTTAAAGACAAAGATTTGAGTTGAACTTCAATAAGTTTGAAAAAAACAATTTTGAGATTTTCAAAGTGTGGCATAAATGCTTTGAAATTTGTTTTTGTCAAAGTACTTAAACCAAAGTCTTTTTGAAGTTAGGGAACCTAAGAGAAAAGTCAAACCCTAATTGATTTGGATAGTGGCTGAACCTAGAGTTCATTCAAAGGTTGGTTTAGAAACTTGTATTGATTAAATTAATTGATTGGTTTAAGGTACAAGGAAATTGAGAGGTGTCATTGGAATCGTCTGATAGGTTATGTTGGTGTAGCATAAGTTGCTTTTGTAATAAAGCATTGTCGAGGTAAGGGCGCTTTCTAACGATATTATATATGCATAAATGCAGAATGTGTCTGAATACATGTTATTTGTGCTTGTTGTGAATAAATGTGCACACGATTGTTTATGTATTTGATTTGATTATGTATTCATAACTGATAACATATGTGTTATGAATTTTATTGACGAAAATATGTCTTGAGTATGCTCTGTGAAAAAGTATTAAAAATTATTAGTGTTTAATGAGTATTAAAAGGGGAGTCTTTTAATAGTTGTATTTACATAATGATTGATGGGAGGGTCAATGTATGCTCATGCATTTCAGTGTTAGTGGTGACCGTGATGGGCCATAGGGTGGTTCCTTGAGTTGATTGGTCAAACTTATCCTTACGAGGATTTTGGAGTCGTGTAGGTCTATGATAGACTGCACTCTAGTAAACTGTGCTGATCTGTGATAGGTGGCACCTCAATAATTAGTACTAGTCTGTGAGAGGCGGTACATTTATGATTTATACCCCTCGATGAGGGTGTGGAAATTCCATAATCATGTGCACTAGCATATAAACATTACATTAGGGTGCTTTGTCACACGAGTCATGTTTGTTATATGATGATATTTATATGCATGTTTGTTTATCACTTGATGCCATGTTATGCTTTGGTGCTTTGTATTTTCATATGTATGTTGTTTTTAGATTGTGACCCTATACTATTATTGTGGACCGGGCTTATGCCCTAGGCTCTTAGAGTTTTGAGTCGTGAGAGAATTCCAACAACGTCGAAGACGTGATGATTTTGAATTGGCAATCAGAATCAGTGACGCTTGATGCCACCCGTGGATCCTCAGTACCAAGTCATCCTAAGTTAGAGTTAATGATCAGCTTAGGATTTTATTTATTCTCCATTCTTTATTGCAATGTTGTTGTCGCAATGGAATAAGTATTTGAAACAATTGCGATTTTTTTGGGTCAATGTGAACTGTTCGGTTGTAAGTAACTCCATTGTGTCGAAACCATTTTATATAATGCAACAATGATTCTAATCATCTTTTTTTTGGAAAAGAATTTTACAATTAAATATTTTTCTCTAATTTAAATTAAAGAATTTTGCAATAGAGCTTTGATACAAGTTGTCTAGGTTGTTTTATTTTTGAGACTTCGTGGTTGATAGTATGTCTTGCACAAAATTTGGACAATGTCGCGAAACGTCTTAAAGAAAACAATCTAGTCCGCGACTCAACTCAGTAATATTTTTTGTGGTTGAAATTTATTTTGAAATAATTTTTCAAAACTCAAAAATAAAATAAATGACGTCTGATTATCGGTCAGATTTGGATCAACCATCTCTACTTCACTATTTTCCTCCTCGATAGCTTGTTCAGCCACCATCAATCCATCTCTAGACGCCTTCACAATCTCAATTCCTCCAAGTAGTACTCTATGTTTGATGAAATTACATTTAATCGTTCGATGCAAGGAGACTACAACTTTGAGTAGTAATGTTATGATGAGGCATCCAAAGCTAGATTATTATGGGGGGAGTAGCATTATTAAATATTTTACTGTGTTATTTTTATTTTGTTATGAACACTTAAATTGGATATTTGTATTTTTAATTTGAATGTTATTTTTATTGGATATTTGTATTTGAAACATGTCTCTTTTTAGCAGAGATTAAATTTGCTTGCAAAATTTTGTAGAAACTAAAAAATGTAATTTTCTTATGGGGATTGAAATTTTTTTTAAATCTTCTAGGGATTAAAAATTTATCTAACACAAAGAAAAATAAAGTTCGAGAAAGGAAAAAAGTTGCTAAATAATCACCCAAATTTCGATGAATTTTTGCATATTGAATAAAGACTAATATTATTTCTAACTTTTTTAAAAAATTTTAATTCCTTTGAAATATATTAAGTTGATGTGTTAAAATCAATTATTCTCATAGAAAACAATGTAAAATAACTTTAAATTGTTGGTACATTAAATTAAACTTCTTCTTTGATACTAAACTACTAACTACTAAGTAATTATCTTAGTTTCTATTCTTTTTATTTTCTTTTTACTATTCAGACAAAAAGCAAACAAGGTAAATATTAAGTTGTTTCGGTTTAATTTTTCAATAACTAAAAACTGACTTTATTTTTCTCAGTAACTAAATTAGGGCTTAATTTTTTTCTCAACTTTTTTCTCAACGACTAAAATGGATTTTCACTCAAAAAATTAAAAATACAATTCCAATGGTTATTAGCCCTCTGCCAGTTTTGAGGATTTCTGTAAAAAAAGCTGCCATAATTGATTTTCCACTAACAATTAATTCACGGGGTGAGGGCTCTTAGACAAAAGCTTGAAATGCGCTAAATCAAAACCAACTTGTATAATAGAGATGTCTAAACTTGAGAAATAGTATCTATAAAAACATTACGATCAAGATTCCTTAAATTATAGGGATGAGAATGAGAGCTACAATTAGAATGATTGTATACATATAATAGGAATAAAGGAAAGTAGGATAATATCTCAACACTGTTGTCCATCTACAAGTGAAATAGTGTTTTTTCTTGTAGTGATTGACTTTTAGCCTTTAGAAATAGTGTTTTTTCTTGTAGTGATTGACTTTTTGTGTCTAAAGTTATCGATCTACAAGTGAATCAAAGATTGATCAATTAAAGAGAAAGTTGCACATATTTGAGAATTAATATAAGTTTGAATTAATGTAAGGTTATTTGTCTTGAATTCATTCTTTAGATTATTTTTTTTTATTTTGGTTTTTAACCTTAATTTTCTTTATTGCCCTTCTTGTCATTTGTGTCACTTGTTAACTACATTAGACATTAATAATGCACAATCAACAACTTGCTTAAGTATGGAAAGTCAGAACTTTGGATTTCGAGTACTATGAGAACTTGGATGTCTTACAATTGTGGAAGGATAATTGTTATCGATTTTCAAATTTATATTACTACTGTAGTATCCGAGTATGCATTTAACATTGATTCTATTGTTCTTAAATACTATAGAAATTATCTTGTCCAAAAATGTGAAAGCTTTGTTATGTACTCGCAATTGGAAACATAGTTTTGCACCGGTGGTCATTTTTTTAATTTGAACAATCTTAGTTGTTGAATAATGAAAAATGGTTGTGTAATTGTGTTCTATTTGAATTGTCTTGTGATGATGATGATTGTGGTGGGGGTGGCAAAGATGTTAATGATGGTTATCAAGATGATGAAAAAGAGATTTCGTAGTCAACATTGAAGTAAGCATCAAAAATCATTATTACTTTGGTCGATGATGAAGACTAATTAATATTACTGTTTACTCCTTTTTTATTGGTATGGATTTAAAAATTGAATCCAAGTTTTGTTTGCACGGCTGGAATACTAGAATTTCTTATTTTTGTGATAAACTTATTGACCACTTCACAAAATGTTAAAGTATTTTGCTAAAGTTTTTATGTTTGTAATAATTTATGAATTGATGGATTCATTATTATTATTTTTATATTTTAGTTATTTATTGGTTTATTCTAAATTTTTGGATGATGAATATGGATGTTTGAATAATAATTTTAATATATTTTATAGTCTCGTTAATTTTATATTTTGATTTTTCCAATGGTGTTTAGTTTTATTTTTTACACTTTTACATTGCTTTTGGGAATTTATTAGTAAAATTATGGACAGAGGTATTTTAATAAATAAATAATTTTTAAGTAATGAGGGGGGAGAGGGAACCAAATTGTCCCTACTTTGGACAAAAATTAAAATTTGAGGGTCTACCAAATCCCTAATTCCCCTACTTTGTATGTATGGTTGAGCAAGTCCATTCCCCTAATTTGTTGAGCTACCTACTTAAGAATTGTTGATGTATAAAAATCGTTCTTTTATTTATTTTTTCTTTTTATAATTTACTAATCTTAAGTTAAGTGTGCATTGGTGAACCAATCCACCTTTTGAATATAACACGTTTGAAGCTTAAGCCACTTGACTAAAAAATAAAATAGAAGTTTGAGCCACTATTATTTGTTTAAAATCATGTCTCAGCACGTCTTTGGTGCACCTAAGAAAATAACAATGTCATGGAGCACCACACATCCACACCTGTTCTATTTTTTCAAACTCAATGTCGTAAGTTTCAAAAATGCATTATTTGAATAAATTATAATATCTCATCTAATGACATTTTAAGTCACAATACAGTTTGAGTTAGCAAAATATGGTATGCAAATTAGAAAATAATCATATTAAAAAGTGTAAACAACCATAATCTATACAGTCATAATATTTAACATCAACTCTCAATATATCGTCATATTGCATCAGACTCTTCTTAAATCAAGACATCTTTTTAGTCCTCATTCGCAAAAGACTTCATAAAAATCTATTACATTCTCTTTCCTTTAAAGTGTTCAATGTTATAACTTTCTATCGAGGAGTCACACTCTCAAATCGATGACATCCTCTAATTTGTACCTTGATCGTCTTGTTATCTCCATCTCTGTTGTTGATTATCTCACAACATTGTCTACGTGGTGCCTGTTCATCCCCCAATATTTCAATTAAGTTATGAACCAATTAATCATAGAAAAAAGATAGAATTTATGTAAAAATTAAGCTCTATAAAATTTTAATCTCTATAAAATTTTACAATTTCTTATTTAGTCTTAATTTGTGTAATAATTTTGTAGCCACAAAAATGTAATTATTTTTACGGAGTAAAAAAAATAAACGAATTGCGGCAAAAATATTCCTTACCTCTTTCCAAAAGTGTGGCATAAGTAGAGGGGCGGAAACATCGATGTATTGAACAGCTAAAGCCGGCGCGAAATCACTACGCTCACAATCTTTCCTCGAAACGTCACTGTATCTTTTATAACTAGACCGGGTGAGTCCCCGACCCAAATTATCAACCCGCTCCATAAAATACGTTAGCGAATTTTCACACGGGTTATTGTTAATGGGTCGGGTGTTGAAAGTAAACGGGCCATCACTCCAAGTCCGCCACGTTTTGAATGTTCTTAATGCCATTTCAAGATCTTTGGCTGTTGGGAAAAAGGGGTACAACTCAACACTGTATCCCCATGAAACTGATACGGACCAATTTCGAGTGTGGTCGTAGCAGAAACTTTGTTGGACGGTCCGACACGGATCCGAATTGTAAGCGGTTATTAGTTTCTTAACGGATTCAACACGTGTCATGTTGGGGAAAATTGGGTCCACGTAGTCTAAGTGATGCAATGATACCAATGGTGCTACTGGGTGCGCCGCCAATAAACCATAAGGGTTCCCACGTATATCAACCTGTGATTTTAAAAAAAAAATTAGCTAAAAGACTGACAAAAAGACGAATAGTAAAAAAAAAATGCTAAAGAGGGAGTAATAAGACTTTTTTATTAAAAAAATATTCATGAAATTTAATTTCTACACTAAATTATAAAATAGAATAATAATTATATATAAACTCAATTACACTTTTTACTTGATCTCGAATGAATTATAAATAAAATTTAATTAAATATGTATATTAAGAAAATTAGTTGATCATGTTTGACAATCATAATATCTGTCTATTTTGTTTTTGTTCCTGCTGAATTCATGTTGTCTAAACTACCTCTTATGAAGTTATGATTGATAAATTGAATCATTTTTTTTTATAAATAAACACCCAGCAATTATTAAAGTTAAAATTAAATTAATAGTATTTTAGATTTTAGATATGAATTTAATTTGATTACAAGTTAGTGGAAAAAAATTTACACGGTAAGTAAAAAACAAACCAAACATAAATATTAAATTATTAATAATGTTTGACTTTTGTTATAATTATTATTAAAATCTATAATGCAAAACATTTTACTATCCTTTAAAATAAAACTCTTTAGATATACTATAGTTAAAAGAATTTAAATGACATACATACTCGGCAAAAAAATATTTTATACTAATATTCAATAAAAATCTCTTATTTTTCATGTCACTCCATCTTACTTTTATATGGTTACTTAAAATTAATGATATAAAAATATGGTTATCTTAAAATTAATGATATATGATATCGAATAATGATTTTTTTGTGGTAAACATATAAAAATGGTAATTTTTTATTGAATGAGAGACATTGTCATTAAACTCTAAATAAAATAGGGAATAATTAAAATTTATGTAGACAAACAAGACATAAAAAATACGAGGAAAAAGACATAGAAATTAATCTCACAAGTAATCAAACTTGGTAGTTAGCAAAATATTCTGTTTGAATGGAATGATTCTTTCACAATCTCTTTGACTTTCTTTCTCAAATATAATACATAATAATGTGATTCTAAAAACCTCTTTTTCGGAATAAGTACACGATCATAAAAAACCTTGAATGGACAGATATGACCGTAAAAAAATTTATGTTATAATTTTTTTAACAAAAATAGAAGATAAGCGAATCAAAGTATCAAACTAAATAGCATGCTAATTAAAGGGCGCAGTTTATGCTACTTGAACGGTTCATTTAACCTATTATTGATGATTCTTAATTATAATTTTCAAATCACCAAAATTAAGTAATAACTATTGGCTAAATAAAAATTAATTTAATTTATGATGTACCTGATGAAAACCAGGCTCTTTGGTAATCTGAACGCCAATTTCACTAATGCAACTTTGAATTTTCTGATCAGAACCATAAAACTGAGAATACCGATCAATGCAACCATCCAAAATCTTCACAAGCTCCGCCGCCAAAGGATAGCTTATAGCAAATCCTCCACCGCCATAAGCCATTGTATAAAAATGTATCTCATCTTGCTCCACACTCTCCGAATTCCCACCAATATAATACATTTGATTATGATCATATTTTGACAATACAGTAACGAGATTGCGAGGAAAGAACACGGTATCATCGTCTCCCATCACGAACCACCTCACATTATCCAACCCTAGCTCAAAACTCTCCTTTACTATTCGCGCTATGCGAATAGCTGAACGAGAGCCGTACCAACATGTATACTTAAATGATGACGTGTTGCCTGAGACTTTAAACGATGGTGAAGTCTCTGGCCACGTCTCGTTTTTAGGCGGCTCTTGGTCTAGCCACACAAAACCTCTGGTGGTGTTTTGCTGCCACCAGAGTTCGCTGTAGTAGCGACGTGTGTGCCATGTGGATGTAGAGCCGCCGATTCCAAACAATATGTGGGAGATGTTGGTGGGCTCTTCGGCTGATTCTATGTTGAGAGTTTTTGGTGATCGGAGTTGGAACATTTGTTTGAAGGCAATTTGATCATAGTTTTGTTGTGGTTGGTTGTAAGTTAGAGAAAGGTAGAAAAAATGGGTTATGAGAAAGATGGTGGAAATTGCGAGACCCACTTTGAGGAAGAGAGTAACAAGGTCACTTGATTTGATCATGTTGGGGAAGAGAAAGGTTTTCCATTGTTTGTTGAGAAGGTCGGATTCTACAGAAGAAGACATTTGAAAATTGAAATTAGATGATGAAAGTTTTGAGCTATATTGATGAAAAAGAGTTTATATATATTTTTTGTACAGAGAATATGAATTTATAATATACTCCACATGTATAATGTAGTGTTTATGTTTTGGGAGGCAAGTGTGGTGGATTAAGTAGTTAGTGGCGTGAACGTTTTCCTTTATTATAGGTCGGAGCAACGGAATATGGGAGCCTACTTAAATGGGCCAGACCGAGTCGGCCCAACTTTGCTTAAAGACTCACGAGTCACTTCGACCCCAAAGTACATGAAAAAATTATTATTTTTTCTATTATCTAATATTTGATAGTCAATATTTTTGAAAAGTTTAAAAGAATATCGAAATTTTGGACAAATGTGAAATTTTTTCAAAAATTTTAAAAAATTCCGAAAATATGAATGAATGTGAAATTTCTTAAATGCATTTTTTTAAAAACTAAATTGAAAAATATAGATGAATGTGAAACATCTGAAATACAATTTTTTTTCTATTTTTTTTAAACTTTGAATTAATTTAAAACTTTCGAAATGAAATTTTTCATAAAGTTTAAAAAATTTCAAAATTTTGGAGGAATGTGAAACTTCTGAAATGTAATTTTTTTAAAAGATTAAAAAAATTAAAAAATTTGAGTGAATACAAAAATTTCGAAATACAATTTTTATAAAATTCTTTTAGAAAATTTGAAAATTTAAAATTGTCGAAATGTTGAGAATTTTAAAAATTTTAACTATCAAATAATAGTGGTAAAAAAAGATAAAAGAGTCTTTTCATGTGCTTTGAGAGAGTGAGAAGTAAAGGGAGGAGATGATTAGTAAATTTTTCCTATAATTTATCAATATTGGTCCAACTACCATGAATTATGTAAAAGCAATGAGTCAACCCAATTAATTTTTTCTTTTGAATATTTTTTTTAAAAATAAAACAATATAAAAAAAATAGTGCTAAGAGTACCTCCAGTGGCATCTCCATTTTTCAAAGGACGAAATCAATTTTACAAAAATTCGACTAATGGAGTTAGTCAAGTGTATGTGGTTGTTGTTCCATCAAGCAACGTTTGCAGAGCTTACTTTTTTGACACAGATTGAAATATTTTAAGTTGTGTTAAAATTACATGCAGTTAAACTATTAATATATGGGTTAAAATAGTGAGACTCAATATGAATTTTTAAAAATTACACTGTATATGTAACATTGTAGATATGTAACATTGTAGACTTCACCTAACATATCAAGTTTGAATTGTACTATTAGAGGTGTTCTAAATCTTACACAGGAATATGTTATCAAAATGCAATAACATGTACCTGTATCATTTAACGAAATTGTTAAAATTGTTGTTTTTGGCAGAAATTACGCGTAGATTTATACAAAAATTAACAACTCACATTATTCTCACGTTTTTTTGTGTGAGGGAATATATTAGGTCGAACTTTATTTTATAAAATTTGTGTTTGACCTTTTTAAAAAATTCAAATTATGAGTTTAGTTTATGTAAAAATCTTTTAAAAGCAAATGTTTATCCTACTCCCATTTTTTTTCCTTTTAATAATGTTAACTTTTGATAGTATATTTAAATACGGATAAGTAAATTCAAGAGGACATACAAATAATTGATTTATTTTAAATTGTAGAGGGGCAATCTGTAATCTAATCCCATATTTGCCACGAAGTAAATAAATCTGACCAAAAAGACAGTTTATTTTTTGACTTAATGTTTTATATTCCAACATGTACTAAAATTCAAGCTAAACATGTGTAGCGATGATAACATAATTTTCATCCGTGGGTACTTATTCGTCTTGATTTGAGTAGAAAAAACCGCTTTGATTAAGTGATAGTGCAGGTATAGATTTTTTCCGAAATTAAAATTTGGCGGCGGAGACAAGTTTAGATGTGTTTATGTTAACCCCGCCCCCGCATCTGAGCATGCTTCGCTAGTAATATTATTGTAATTTTTAAATTTTATATATATGTATATATATATACTAAATATTTTTTTAAAATATTAAAATTTATAATCTCATCTTTATAAAAAATATTTTTTAATTTTATTATTGTCTAATAATAATTATTTTATTATATTAATTATAATATATAAGATTTTAAATTTATAATTTTATATATACGATGGATGTGGGGTGGTTAAACGTGTGGTTTATTGGAACCGACTTTTTTAATGCTTTAGTTTTTCTATTTTTTTTACAAAACTTAGGAGCTTTTTTTAGTCATATAATAATTGGTTTTAAAAGTCTATGTCGAAAATACCAATTTTAAAGTTAAAAATAGTAGGAGTAATCTTTTGTATTAATGTCATCTATATTGATATCGACGATATAAACAATTGACTTGCACACAAAAAATAATAGACGTGACATGTTTTAGACAAACAAAATAATTAATGTCTTTCTAATATTTTTCATTCACATTTAATAAAACCTTAATTATTTAATGTAATCAATTTTATAAATGATAATTAAATCAAATTTGGAATGAAAAATAATAAAATAAGATATTCAAACATATTTTCTAGCAAATTGATTTGTGGACATTCTCTTATAGCAAACAACTTCTGCATTGATATGAAAATGTTTTTTATTAATGTCATTAATTTCATTTTCCCTAATTTTCTTTATTGTTACATTAAATTGTTATATTAAAATTTTTTATTTCGAATTTTTTTCCTTTCATGTTTCTCTACTTTGTCAAACACAGTGTATCTAGAAAAAATTAAAAAAAAGGTATGCATTTTTTTAATAATAATAATTAATCAAATGAATTTTACTTATTTTTGGGACTAAATACACTAACTATTAAATACGATATGAAATTAGTTAGCAATAATAATAACAATTTTTTAGATCAGTCGTAAGACCTTAAGCTTGTTAGTCTCATTAGTCCTTATGATTCTTTGGTATTTATAATACTTCATCTCTTCCACAAAGATGTCTCATATGAAGAAAAACAATTTGTTGTTCTATGTGATCGTTCATTTTTTTCTTCGTATATATGATTTTCATTCACACTTCACTTATTCTTTTTCTTTATATACTAATTCAATGTTTGTTTCTCTTTGTGTTTACTCATTCTTAAAAATATTTGTATACCTTCCACTTATAGATGAGTGAAGAAATCATAAAGGTTCCACTTCTTTCGCATTTCTGAAGATCTTTGTGTGTTTTTTTGAATTATACGGCTAAGAGTAAATTTGTTTATTAATTACTTTGTGTGATGTTTCGTTTCTCTCCATAGGTAGCAATCGTGTTGAAGGAGTGTGGGGAATTAAATCAGCAACGGTGTTTGCAAAGAAGCATGCCGTGGAGTGATGGATTTGGTGTCTAGGCAAAGAAAAATATTAATAATTATTGGTTGTGCTTTAGTGTGAAAAAATATTACTATGAACAAATTGTGTTATTCAGCATTAGTTTCACAGTTTTCTTATTGTCTTTGATATATGTTTAGTTTCTTCTAAGTTTTCTATTTTATTTATTTTAAGTACATAATTTTCTGATTGTTTGTATGAGCAACAAGCTCTAAGGATTAATAAAAAAATTGTTAAAAGTATTCAATGGAGACTAAAAATAAAATTTATAAATTTTATAGAGACTAATAAAAATTTATTAAACCCTATTTTCATCTTTTTTTTTTTTTTTGCTATTGTTATTTAGATAAGCTAGGAACGGACCATGTGTGAGTTTGCAACATGAATTTCATTATTTTACCAAACAATAATTGCACACATGACTTTCTACTTTAGTAAGTGTAACCATATTTTAGTCGGTCGTGATATTTTTATTGATCTAGATTTCTAATTGTATTCACCATATTATTAAAGAAATTTATATATTTACCGATACTGCCCACATAAGGAAGAAAAAAAATTAAATTGGAAAATAAAAAGAAGAAATGATTTCGTAACTTTATAATATAAAATATCGTATTATATATTCTAAAGTTTAGTATAAGTATTTACTCTAAATACAATCCACAAAAATTGGTATATTGAAAGAATTAAAAATAAAAACACCAACGAAATGCAGCAAATATAATTAAATTACTTCATAGATGTTCGGTCCGTCATACAATAGTCTCTTCCTTAAACCGAAGTATCATACTCTCGCTTAACATGGTCATTGAAGTGAAATTCACTTAGTGTTTCTAGTGAACTTTTCCATTGGTCCAAAGTATCAATACACGGTGCCATTTTTGGTTCCATTAGGTACATTTTTTTAATTTTTCTTTAGTTGTTATATCAAATCTAAATTACACTTTTGGAGTCTCAAACTTTTCAAATCTTGTGATTTTGGTCCTCATATTTTTAAAATAGCATTTTTTATCCCCTAAGTTTAGCCCGTTTCTTATGGAGTAATTTTTGACTACCTAATTTTTTTGACTACCTAATGTCAAGTAGGGTATTACTTTAATTTTAGATTATTATTTATTTATTTATTACAATTATAATCTTGAATAAAAATATTGAAAAATAAAAAAAAAATATGGAGGGCACATGTAATACAGATTTCCACCTTCTATATTGTTGTTAGCATCTTCGTTGTTTGATGGAAGAAAGCCAACAATGTGTATTGAAGAGATGAAAACCATCGGGTTTAGGAGAACATCTTTTATTTTGTTTGCTAGCTAGGATGTAATTCTCACTCATGTTTTCAGCTCTTTGGTAGTGATTGCCAAGTTACCAACCACGTCGTTTTTTAGGAGCCTTACTACGGTACCAATAGGCAAGCAAACCAATTTGAAGAGAAAATCTATGACAACTTCGGATATTCTGCGAACATAACTTTCTCATTCTTGGTAACGCTTTTTTCCTCCATCTATTTTTTCTTTTTTCAGTTTTTTTATTCAAATTATAATTGTATAATAAGTAAATAATAATATACAATTTTAAGTCATATCGTACATGGCATTGGGTAGTTAAAAAATATTGGTCTATGTGAACTTTGACTTAGTCAAAATCAAGGGATCCACCAATTTGCAAAAATGACTAAAATTAGGGGTCAAAAGTGGAATCTTGAAAATATGGAGGTCAAAATTACTGGATTTGGAAAGTTATGGGACAAAAAGTGCATTTTAGCCTTGTATAAATAAGGTAACCGCACTTGGTATTTATTATTTTGTAGAAATGAAGGGATTTATTATCGGAACGTGGTTTAGATTCTATGGTTTCAAGTTGAAAAAGTCACACTAGATGCAATTCGGAGTTACGAAAAGAAGCACGACCTGGGTGTGTCACCCGACATGACCATGTTTCTTGTTTTAAGTTATTTTTTAGTCTGGGAGGAAACACAATCAATGGTGCTAGCTGACATAGTTGTATTTCATAGACTACCTTGTGTTCCTTAGTGTTTTGATGAAACACAATCAGAGTGTGTCAGCTGACACATCCGTGTTTCGTGATTTGAAGTTTCTTTTGTAAATTTTTTAGTTTTATTTTAATTGGGCCTTACCCACTTTAACCCTAAGTATAAATATGACTTACAATAACTATTTTAGGGTTACGAAAATCAAAGTTTAAGGAGGCTTTTGGAGGCTACGATCATCTTCTACTTCCTTCTCATTTTTTAGTATTCGTATTAGAGTATTCTAAGCTATTTTATGGATTATTGTTCTGTCACATATGAGTAGTTTTCTATTTATAGGATTTGACATAACCTTTGATATGTTTATGTTACTCTTGATGTTGAACACTTTTGGATTCAGTTCTTATTGAGGTTTATTCATGTGAATTTGTTGGCCACTAATTTACATTTCATAGACAATTAGAGAAGTACTGAAAGGAGAACCTAATTATTAAAATTATAAGAATTGAGGTCGAGACTTTAATCACGAAACTAGGTTTGGTCTCTTGAGGAGCCATTGAATTATAATTAAACTCAAAGGGTTTAATTTAATTTCAATTACCACGAGATTAGGAATTTAGTTAATTGAGCACAATTGTTGTTTCTCGGAAGGCAACCTCAACTACTATATTAAGATTAATTCACGTTCTAAAGGAGTTCAACGTTAATTAAAGAGTAGTCAATTCGAATAATAAACTATCATTGTGGTCAACTCATATCCTAGAAGCTTTCTCATAGTTATATTAATCCAATTGAAGTTTTATGCAATCTTAATCAATTTATTTGCAACTTGAGTCATTACTGTTTCATTGGCACAATCCTTATTTGAATTAATTAATTTGCTCAATAATTTAATTGGTTTATAATTAATTGGTACTAAACAATTACATTCCATATGGATTCGATATATTTACTATTCGACGAAAATCGTACATTTGCAGATTTTTCGCACCATCATTCCTACGAATGCATGCCACCTTATACTTAAGGGACTGTGGCAATATGATTGTTGGCCTTTTTGGACAATTATGCCAACACATACTCGTTTGTCAAAGATGGAGTAAAAATCAAGTTATCCTTTTTACTATCAAGTGAATTTAATGTAAGCAAGAAAGGATATAAATCATTGGTGTATTTGGTGACAAAGGAAGAATTCAAGATGACGACACAGGAAGGCTAAGCCATGAGCTTTTTCTAATGTTAGGAGCAAATGATAAAGTTGTTCTTCTAATAGAAATTAAACAAATGTTTATAGAGATCCCAAATGTTGCTCTAGAAGATATCTCACATGGACTACTACCAATGCTAGACATTCAACATGTTATTAGCTTTATTCATAAACATCTCATTTCCAGAAGACCAAGTTACGTAACCAATCAACAAGAGCATGCTAAAATCCATCGTCACATTAAATTGTTGAAGAAAGGATTAATATAGGAAGCTAGAGAATTTGTGTTGATAGTCGATCTCTCAACAAGATTACCATAAAGTATCAATTTATGATTCTTAAACTCAATAAGTTATTAAATCAATTGTTTGGCGTCAATATCTTTTTAAATATTGATCTTCGTAGTGGATACCATCAAATCATAATTAGGATATGAGATGAATGGAATAATACATTTAATACAAGATATGGTTTATATGAATGGATTGTGATACCCTTTAGGCTATCCAATGCTCCTAGTACATTTGTGTGTGTGATAAAAAAAGTACTTCAACAACTTTTCATTGAAAAATTTGCAATAGTCTAGTTTAACGATATTTTGATTTATAACAAAGGAAAAAAAGATTACATAGTGCACATTCAACAAGTGCTATAGAATCTTCGAGAGAAAAAACTCTATGACAATCTTTATAATTGTTCTTTCTGAACCAATGAAGTTATTTTCTTGCGATACATCATCATTGTTGAAGACATGATGTGATAAGTTTCCATTGGTTAGCTTCATTTTATAAGAGGTTCATCAATAATTTTAGCTATGTTGTTGTCCCATTCAAAGAGGGCATAA
Source organism: Cicer cuneatum (assembly GCA_037974295.1). Taxonomy (NCBI): domain Eukaryota; kingdom Viridiplantae; phylum Streptophyta; class Magnoliopsida; order Fabales; family Fabaceae; genus Cicer; species Cicer cuneatum. The sequence continues at coordinate 15,531,144 of JBBPBO010001986.1, read as the reverse complement.
AGGGAGATAAGTTCCATTCGACTGAGCAAACATATAAATGTTTGGATGTGTTGAAATAAAGTTTGAATGATACACCAGTTGTAGCCCTTTCCATCTTTTGTGACACTTCCAGTAGTTGAATTAGTGTTGTTTTAAGTCAAGAAATTCATCTTGTAGCCTTCTTTAGCGTAAAGCTCAACAACGGTAAACTTCGGTACCCGACTTATAATAAGGAGTTTTATGCCATTGTTCATGCACTACAAGATTGAAGTCATTAGTTGTTGAATGAATAACTTATTCTTTATTCTTACGATGAAGCTGTTGAATACTCAACAAAAGATTACTCTAACATAAGGTGAGAGTTCAAAATGTTGTTGCAAATACTCTCAATAGGTGTTATACATTACTTGCCACTAATGGAATTTGATATAATCAAAAGAGTTATACAAATATGATCTAGATTTTCAAAAGTTTTGGAAGGACACTGAATAACAATCTTTCTAAGAATACTATAGAGTACACAAGATTTTTGTGGCTTTAGTGAATGAGAATTGCTATTGGTTGAGACTTGAAAATTGGGAAGATATTTGGTTGGACTTTGTCCTTGGATAACCTCGAATCAGTGTTAGAACAACCCCTACTTTGCTTAATTTATCCATTGCACCACCATTTGACGCTAAGTCATTGTTGAAAATCTCTATTTTTACAAGATAATTAGAATTAGTATAAATACGATCATCTCTTCATGTTTTGATCATCCAAGTTTGAAGTAAAATTAAGCGTTCTGTTTTGAGATATTGGGAGAGGATAGTCTTCTCAACCAATTGGAAGCTATTTTAGAGAACTCCAAATTACTATCTTTAAATGGGTTGCACTCGGAATTAAAGGGATTCAATTATTTAATGTTCCGATAGTTGAAAAATTCTCTTGCTCGTTTGGTGGTTAATTTGTAAATATGCTTTGTTGTTTGCAGGATGTTGTGTCTGCATAGTTCTGTAGAATGAGGTGCTTATTGGTGTTGATGTCTTACGATTTGTTTCGATTTGTAATATTGTTTCGATTGTTTTTCCTATTTTGACTTGTATGATTATAAGAATTTAGATAGAAGCTAATTCAACATCTAAAAATCAGTTTGTACGGTGACAATTAATTACCTTTATTTATAAACATATTTTGATATTATATCTAATCTAATTTAACGTAGGGCTTTTAATATTGATCAAGATGAACTTTTTATTTCTATTGATTTTCCTTGCACTTATCGTGTTTTGATGTGATTTTGTATATGGGAAATGTTAACGTGCACTTTTAGAATACTTGTTAGTGTGTAAAAGATATAAATTTTGTATTGGAAAATTGAATATTTTCTTTTCTCAAAAATTGTGTATTTCATTTTTTTAAGATATAGTTATTATTCGTGGAATCTTTAACATGTACCCTTAGATCACATATCTTTTGGGATTTTCAGGTCCAAACCAATAATAAAAAAACAGCAAACTGCAATTAAAAAAATCCAATAATCGCACAAAACCGGATACTTTTTGATATTTTTAGATATTTTTTTTGTTAAAACTGCACGAACTAGATCAATTTTAAGATTCATTTTTTAAAACTGAACTAAACCATAGTCATGAATTTTAATACTTATTTATTTTTTATTAGTATGATATATTGCATATAAATTATTTGTTAATTTTTAAATTTTTATCCTAATAATACTTATTAGTTTAATTTATTCTATTTTGCTGCTATTTTATGTATTTTAAATATAATCAATCATTGTTATTTTATAATGTTAAATTTAAGTATATTATATATATATATATATTATATTTTGTATCAAACCTATTATTTTATCATGTTTTTATAATATTAAATAATCTTTTACAATTATAATTTGGATATCCAAAAATCGATCCAAATTAAACTGCTTGAAATTGGATCACATCAGTTTGAATTTTCTTTAAATTTTTCATCTAAATCGAATCACATGTAATTTTATTTTTAAATCCAAAATTTTTTTATTTCAATAAATTTTTAAACCCACCTCCCACAAACGCCCTAACATATATTTGCGATGACCCTTTATATATTAAGCTAAGTAGTCCCTTTCACATTTGAAAAAAAAAATGGAATACCGTTGTATTCCCAATTTTTTTTTAAGTTGAATAATATTTTGGTCGAAAATCTTTGTCTTATAATATTTCTCTGTTATATACCTTTTCCATTGGACCATTGGGTATTATGGCAGCAGCTTCAGTGGATATATAAAACCTGAGTCCATATGATATCACGGCTTCAGTGGATATATAAAACCTTTTCCATTGGACCATTGGGTATTATCTTCATTGTTCCCTAAAACAATTTTTTTACAAATCCCTAAAATAAATGTTGAGTACAAACAATCTTGCAATTACTTCGGCATCTATATATTGCTTAAAATTTAAACATAATAAGAAATATAAAATGATCATTATAATAAACCAACAAAAGCTTCTTTTCTTTCTTTCTGAACAACGAAAAACTTCTCTAGTAATACGCCAACAGAGACTCCAGATCATATCTATATTCAAATAATAGCCATATGTGAGTCAGAAAAATAAATAGCCATATGATCACAAAGCAATATTTGATTTTCCATATATATACTAGATATATATAATGATAATAATCACTAAAACAATACAAAGAGACGGAAAAAGAAAAACGCATAGCATAAACATAAAAATGCATATTTATGATAGCCTCCCATGATTTTTAATAGTAACATTTAATTTTAATGTAGCTTCCGTATAAAAAACTTTACACTTTTTCAATGGTATGTAATAATTACATTATTATTGAATAAATATGACTACCTCCATAAATATATAAGATGTCAAATTCATTAAATAATGTAGTAAAATATAAATCATTGAATTTAAATGTAAACTTTTTACATACTAACCATACATTAAAATTAAATTCTCACATTTAATTACTTTAATTTCAAATTGGAAGTGGTATAGGTACGAAAAAATGTGACCTTTCGCTGATTTCCAATTGGCATGCAACTCAAAAGAACGATCGAGTGCTCAATGTTGATGAATCCATGGGCTCAAAACCTAACCTAAGCTCAAGGTCTAAATCACCTTTTTTCTCTTCAATCCTATGAGCCATAACACCACTTCCTTTTATGTCCACAAAAGGAAGTTCTTTTGTTATGTTAATTAACTTTCCCCTTTGATTTTCATGATTATATTCAAAATCAACATGCTCATTTGTGTTTTTCGTTGAGATGTCCAAGGAAATCAAATTTTCTTCAGAAGATTGTTTGAGTTTAGCTCTATCCCTTCTATGAATATTCATGTGTCCTCCTAATGCTTGTGCATTAGAGAATCCTCTCTTGCAAAAAGTACAAGAATAAGATCTAACTTGACCAGGACCACCTATATCATCTGAGCTCCATCTTATTTGCTCAGATTTATTAGAGTTTTGGGTGTTGTACTCCATCTTTCTTTGGCAACTAATGGGGAAGTAGCTATAAGACATTAATAATGCAAAGGAGAAAAAGTGTCTTATAAAACTTGAGTCAAAAGATAAGTTGCCACAAAATTTATAGTGAGATTGGTAAATTACATAAGGTAGTGTTTTTATCCTTATTTAAATAATATATAGTTTACAATTTAGCATAAATGCTATTAAAAAGAGAGAGAGAATATTGTTCCCTAAGTGCCATTTAAATGGTAAAAAATTATGGGAATATTTGATATATTGAAGTGTAGATTTTAACCCGCAATATCTCTCTTATTTACATTTAGTGTGTGAGTCATAGTTTTAAATTATGACTGTGGTCACGGATGCAATTGCGGCTATAGCGGTTATGAACATTGCAACGTAAATTTATTTTTTATTAGCACAAAATATTATGATTTTTTATTTATATTTTAACTCATATTAACTTGTCTTTAATATCTCATAAATATTTCATTATCAACTCTCTATCATTTTAATATATCCATAATCCTTTAAAATATACTCTAAATCTATAAAACAAAGACAAATAAAATAAAAAAATAATTTGTTTGATGACTACATAGTTTATTTTTGTTTGATGCGGCCGTTGCACCTATTACCATGAAACTGTTGTGACGTTGCGATATAATTTATTCTATGAATTATAATCACACTGCAATTGTGTTGTGATGTGGTTGCGGTCTCAATTGTGTATGTGGTGCAACCATTGTGTTTGTGGTGCGGTTGCAGTAAGACCGCACCCGCAATTTGATTATTTGATGTGAGTTTTACCACTAAATTTGTTACACCAAAAAGAAATGTGAGATAATCCTAATTAAAACTAATTTAATAAAATATTAAGTGCATAGTCTTATTTACTCATTCAATGATTCTACTAGACATTTTCCTTTCAGATTGCCCTGAGAGGATCAATAAGAATTAATATGATTTTTATCTTGTGCTCGTTTAGGCTTTTGAAAAGCTAAACAATGTTTTCCCTTAGAGTGAAAAGTTAATTAATGTTTATACTCATTGTATTAGCTTGTTGTGTGTTTCATGCAAATACAATAATCTGTCTTCCAAGAAACTATAACTGCCACATGTAAGATTTTCTTGGAAAATGAACCACAATATTTGACGAAATTCATATAAACTTTTTGGCACATTTCTAATGGCATTAGACTCTTCAAATACAATAAGGCGGCGATATACATCTATATAATTAATTTTCAAGAAATTAATGAAAGGAATTTCACTATAATAAGATATTTTTTTTCTAATAAAGATTACCTTTAATTTAGTACACATATTTAATTTTCTAATTAAGTAGTTCGTTAACATAATGAGTAAAAAAAAAAAGGTGGTTCGTTCGTATGGTGTTATTTTCTTCAATATTAAAATAATTTACTTAAACATATGTTTCACTTTTCTTATTAAATTACCACTTCGGTGCAGATGAGTTCACGGTCGATTTCTTAAATAAAATCTATTTTAATTTGACGATGATAGCTATGACATTTTAGAAATAGTACAACAAATAAAACATCCCTAAACTCATCTAACCATATAAGATTGTTATATATGGGAGGTTGATGGTAGTTAATATTTGGAGGTCCAGAATGACCGAGAGGGTGGTCGTTGAATTTTGTGGAATACCTTAACTAATTAATTAAAATATAAGTTATTAAATTAATTATTTAATTTTAATTATTGAATGCATTTATATCATGTATAAATGAATATTTTATCTGAGTTTTATTTTACAATGGTTTGTGATGGAAGAGACGGTTAATTTTGGTAATCCGTTGAGAGGTCCTGGTGAACATATAAGCTCACTATTAATTATATCAATAATAACCTTAGCCACCAATTTATCACTAAGAGGACTAAACTCTCTTACATCTTTTATTATCTAAATTGCAATGGATCCACAACTATAATATATACACATTCCTAAACCTCGTTAAATTAGTACTGTAATATGTCATATGTATCTATGATTTTTGTATAAATGTTTAGAACTCTATCAATTGGTATCATGAGGCAAACAAATACATGTTGTGACTATGTCAAATTATTTGATAGAAAATTTTATGTAATCTGAAAATTGATATGAATTTTTGTTTTGTTTTGTATGATTCATGACATTATGCGAAAATCTAGTTTAAAGAGGTAATCATAATATTGTTTTGTTTTGGATCGATTCATTGCTTAATGAATAATCATGTTATTACTTGTTAAATGTATTATTACATGGATAAATCGCATTTTTGTTTCGGTCCATCGATTCTCGTTTTTATTACTATATTCAAAATTGTGTTTCGTGCAAATTTAATCAAAATATTTTTTAGGGATTTGTTAGTTAATGTGTGAATATCATACTAAAGAATTATTAGGTTTCATAAAACAAGTCAATAGAAATCAAGGATTTGGTTTTTGGATTCGTCCAGAACATTTGTATTTTTTCGATATGGTCTGACCTAACCTGTTTAATAAGAAAGCTAGATTCAGACTATTTTTAAAGTTTATTTATTTAAATAGGTTAGACTCATGCTTGTATAAAAGCTTATTAGATTTGACAGGCCGGCCTATATATATAAATATATATTATTTATTGATGTTATTTTTTATTATTATTTACTAATAGTATTGTTTCCTATTTTAAAATATATATATATTATTATTTATTAATATTATTGTTTCCTATTTTAAAGCCTACCAATTAGGCTATTTTAATATTATTTATTATATTAGATTTCATTATAATTTTATTAGTTTTCCTTATATATAAATGCCTAAATTAGTCTATTTAAAAAAATGTAAAATATAACATTTAAATGTTTTAATATGAATAAGACTTTTAAATAAGCTTTTACGTCAAACCAGATCGAAAAAAAAACTTATGATAAACTGTAGGCCTAAAAAATTAATCGTAGGCCAGACTCAGACCTTTCAAAGTCTGGCCTATTCTCACCCCTATCGGTACCATGCCTACGGGCATTATCATCAAAATTTAATATCTCCATAACAATGTTAAATTTTGAGACTAAGGAATCTATTGGACTAATTAGCTTTCTCCGAACTTTAAAAATCTCCAAATGCCCTCATGTTTATTCATTGCCTCATATTTATTTTTTTAAAAGGTGTGAACATACATCGACAGAGATTCTTGCATGTCTTTGTCAATTGTGTTATCTGACAGATATTTTTTGCCATGCATGAAGTTAAATTTTTAGTGTGAATTTTTTTGTAAGGATTAAAATAATGGATGTGTTATGTAAAACTAATAGTACCGCTCTGAATAAAAAATATAAGTAATAACACCGAGAAGAAGATACTAAAGACAATGGGTTAATAGTAATTTAGTGGAACGGTTACATTTTACATATAAAAAATAGGCTTATAAGCTAACTTAATAAGCTATAAGCTAATTTATCGGCGTTACTAAATAGTGTCTAAATCCAACAAACTTATAAACTAGTTTAATAAGTTATAAAATAACTTATTGACATTACCAAATAGTGTCTAAGACGAGATTGAAACGCATACACAAAATAAAGAGACTAGTTTTTAGTGAACCTGCGCACCAAAAGGAGTTATGATTTTTTTATATTTTATTTTTGGTTGCAAAGAGGCCGTGAAAGTTAACATATTTGATTTACTGCTGTCAGACTCAGTGAATCTATTATTTTTCATCAACAATTCATAATTGCCACTATAAATGATCTTTTTAATGGCTATTGTGTAATTGCCACAAATGTTTGATGAAATACCATCAATTAGTTTGTTGTGGCTAAAAGCAAAATTTGAAGTAATGTAATGTTTTTATTGCCCATAAACACCGTGATCAAAACTAAATAGAATTTAAATTGTTGAATATAAAAGATTAGGAAAAAGAAGGATCACACCGATATTTTTATATTAGTTCATCTATTCGTTTTCATCGTGCAGAGTACATTTAATTCTCATTCAATATAAATGATAATCACTTCCTTTAATTTGCAATAATTGAATTACAATGTTTGTACATAAAACCTCTTCTCTAACAGAAGAAGAACAAGATTGTTGAAACACTTTTTTACAAATTTGAACCAGCACCTTCAAATTGAAAACACCCCTTCAATCTTGAAAGCCACCCTAGAGCAATCTTCAAGTTTAGTACCTTGAAAAGAACATTCTTTTCAACCCAATCAATGTGTAGCGAAATTGAACCTTCAATTACTCACAATTAGAACAATTATTCCAAGAAAGGATATTCATACCTTTTATGTTTATATCTAACAAATTCAATTTCACCAAGAAATAGATTCATAAAAAGTGTTTAATATCGATTGTGATTCTTGAAGAGATGAATGATGAAGAATGAATGACAATGTTAAGTTTGAAAAGATGGAACATGTTGGTATTATTAGACAAAGTTTAATAATTTTTAACTGACAGAATTGAATTCTGAAACTCGTGTAATTCGACCCACACATGGTGTGAATCGATCCATAAGTGAATTAGAACTTGGGGATTTCAACCCTAACATGCATAAGTCAATTCATACAATATATAAATTGATTCATTCAAATTCTAGGAAGTTTTGTAAGCCAATTCACATATCAGGTGGTCAACTCACCTGCAGAAAAAATATTGAATTTGTTTTGGGCATGAGTCAATTTATGTAATCTCTAAATCGATTCATACTTTCAAAATTCACTTAAAAAAGGTTTTCAATGCAATGGATGATTTTCATTTTTAACAATACACCTACTATAATGCATGATAAAATAGTGGTTTCAATTATTCTAAGAAAACTACTTTGCACTATCATTTTGTACTATATATCTTTGTTGGGTACGATTCTCTAAACAATCACACTGTTAACTCATAAAACAATTTAGTTGATAGCCCAATATGATCAATAACCGAGTTAATAAGTTAGCTGATCAAAACAAATCACAAAAAAAATTAGTTAAATTGTTAAGAGATGAAATGCATGCTACAACAATCAAAATTATTGGGTTCACCCAAGGCAAAATGGGGTTAAACTTAACACCCCATTTTCGTAAAAATTTCTTATGATTATATTTGAATTGATTATTGTGATTGTAATGTGTTAGGTTAAGGAATTGAGCATAGGGTATCATAATAAATAAAAAATTAGAAAGCCATTAGGAAATAAAAAAAAATTAATAGTATAATATAGACATGGTTAAATTGATTCGCACGATAAAGCTTTTCAAACACCATGTGATGCAATGTGATTAGACGTCAAACTCTATTTCAGTTCATCGTGAGGATGGTGTTTTATTGAGAATGTCAAGTGTCATATCACCGTGCAACGCCGTGGTATTTGCAAGCAATGACATATTTTCTTGACTTGTATAAATAGCATTCATTCATATTTTCAGTCACTTTTCAACAAACCCTACACGAATTCTCAAACTCTAGCCGTCAAAAGCTCTATTTTCTCTCAATAACACTCATAGATTCCATGAATGTGATTACCTATGAATTATGTTAATATTATATGGGTATGTGAATTGTGATTATCAAACGGTGTTGTGTGAAATGTGAAACTATAATAAACATGACTTATGGTAACGACGATTCTCATTAAGGCATAACTTAGGATGACAACAGGAGGAAGATAAATATGAGAGTTGATAACCCAATATTTGGATTAAAAAATATAGGGAAGTACAATATTAAAAATCAAATAATAGAGGTCAATACAGTTGAGACTTTGGACAAGGTAAGACCTTGGAGGTCCACTAGGAGAAATTCCTATGTGGTTTGGGGAATTCTTGATATTGGAAGCTACTATGTAACCTTAGTTTAATTATGATTAATTACTTACATGAGTCTTGGGTTGTGTTGAGTGGATTTATGAAAACATAAATGTCCTTCCACAATTAGTGGTATAGTATTGCATCTTGTCATCAAATATTTGTGAATTATTTTGTTCACATGTCTCATTAAAGTGTTTGAAGAAGTGAACATACCATTTGTGCATTATGAACATGTTTTATCTATGAATTTGTGTAATTGTATATTATCTTGAAATTGTGAAGTATGTGTTAGTATATATATGTATGTGTATCTATTTTATATTGTTATCATGATATTAAATGGTTGACCCCTTCGTTTGTTTGTCCTTCGTTTGTTTGTGCATGGTGTGCTGCTAGGCGCACAAACATTGCATAGGCTACAAGTAGCGTTTAGGGTCGAGACAGGTGAGATGTTTTCAAAGTTAAGTAATTTCATTATCAATTATGTATTGCTGCTGCAAGCTAACTAGTAAAGAACATGTCCGCCAAGAGTAGCTTTATTTTCCATTATAAATTGGAGTAGACCAGTCCATTATAAATACACAATAAATCCACCAGTTTGTTGGCAAAATGAATAAATGGAAAGGTTGTATTTGTGAATTTGGGTGCAGGAGAGGCAGTGTGTTGGGTTAAGGTGTACGTGGTGTTTTCCTAGCTGCTGCATTGTGGATTTTTACTTTTTGTAGTATAAACTTGTGGTCTTTAGTAGCTGGGAGCTTTGAAGTTTTGGTATGGTAATGTAGCTGTGTATTACTAATTTTAGTCTTTTCAAATTTCAATTTAAATTCAAAAACTAACTATCAATTTTAGTCAAACAAAAATTTTCTTATATACAAGTTTGCCTTAAAAACACAAATTTTTCCAAATTTAAATTTAAAAACACAACATAAATATTGAAACGGGAATTTAAAGAAGTTTAGATAACATATATATTACCAAATTTAAACAAACAAATCAAATAAAAACAAAACATTTTATTTTGACCAAAAATTAAAACAAAACAATATTATATAATCAAATGTCACGAAATAAATATACTAAATATATTCATAAAAAATATCAACAATCATATATACATACTTCAAATTTTTATATATCATGAATTAAACGTTTATTTTATCTCTATCACTTTTCCTATAAAACTATTTAATCTATTATATTATTATCTTTTCTCTATCATTTTTTCTATAAAACAATTTAATCTATTATATTATTATCTTTTCTCTATCACTTTTCCTATAAAACCATTTAATCTATTATATTATTATGTTTTTTTTTTTTCTTAAAGTGTATTCACCTTAATAAATATATATATATATATAATCAAACATTTTTTTAAGAAATATATATATATATATACCAAAAAATGTAATAAAAAAGTGGATAAACAAAGTCAACATCCTTATTTTTCCGCTAGTAGATTATAAAGTGTCTGTAACCACCCACAGATTCAATATTCTATATTTTATATTCAATTTAAAAATAATAATATTTGTATCAACTAATTAATAGACCAAAGGGCAACTGTGTTATCTAACTTGCTTCTGTAAGAGAAAATGTCATGCACTAAAAAATATATATTTATTTTTTTAAGGTACAAATATATATGAGGAAAAGAAATTAAATTACAATATAATATTACACTGGTCAATAATACTTTAATAAATGTAAATTTTACAAAATTTATTGTTAAATTGAAAGTTTATATTATATAAATCTTCTCAATAACATATCAATATTAACGACTTTAAATAAAAAATTTAAAACTTTATTTTTAATAATATATTAAATAATTTTAAATTTTTACAAACTTTTATTTAAATGATATATATGATATAAACTTTCAATCAAATAATAGATTTCATAAAATTTGTAACATTAATGTAGCATTACGTCAACATAATTTAATCTCATATATATATATATATATATATTGAAAAAACTTAGAATATTCATTGATAATAATTTCTTGGATATATATAATTTGTCTTCTAATAAACACCACAAAAATTTTTAGAATAGAAAGAGAACATATATCTATAATCACCTAATATTGCTCCAAATGTAAAGACGCCTTCCTTTTTATTATTTAATTGATCTAATTCGTTTAGAGTCTTCTTTTTTTTTTCCTTCTTTTTCTATCTTGCTTTTCGTTTAGATTCTAATTTAAAATCAACGGACTCAAGTGAATATATATTTCTTAACACTAAGATAATTTGGATCTTTTATAACGTTGGGTGGGTAGAATTAGATCAAATTTAATTTTCAAATCAAACCAATTGAGAATATATATTTAATCTTTATATACACCGAACATATTAATATTTTCAAAAAATATTTAAATAATATAACATAAATTTTTTATTTAACTTGCGGTCTTGAATTTAAATTTGAGTCTAGAATATAGTCATGTTAAGTTTGGACGTGATTTATTCTTGAACAAAATTAAGAAAGAGATAAAAAAAAAATAAAGTGATTTTAAGTATAATTGTTTGATATAAAAAAATAAGAAAAAGAAGTGTATTTAATTTTGAAAAAGATAAAAATATTCTTGTACTAAGAATTGATTTATTTTTTATTTGAAGGTAACTTAGTTATTATTTTAGTAATTAATTAAAACAAACCAGTGGTAGTTAAAATATTCATGAAGTTATTATTTCAGTTGAATCAATACTCACCCAAAAAGAAAAATCTTTCCCCTTTTAGATGTTTGAATTGGGGACATAAAAAAACACGTGGGCCCCATGTAATTTGGGCTTTTAGTTATATAAAAGGAGACATTCTCGTAACACTTTTTAAAATAAATTCATTAATTAAGTATTTGTTTTGTATTATCTCCACAAAAAATTGATATCAACTGAGTGTTTATATTGTATTATCTCTAAAAAAATTCATCAACCCAAAGCATAGACAATAAAATTATTAAAAAAATATAAAAAAAAACTAAATCTTTATAAAAATGGTTAAACTATATGCCACTGAAGATTAAGATTGCATAGACGTGATTTTCAACCATTTAAAACAATTTTGATAGTTCAATTGAAAGATTGAATAACAAAACCAAAGTTAAGCTGCAAAACACCAAACACAGCATCACTTTCAATCTTAAGAGAGTGAAGTATTAATTGAAAATGAATTCAATTAACCTTTCAATGTATTTCTCAATTTTCAATACTACATTAGATTGAGATTGATTAAGATAAAACTATTGATCTAATTCTTGAACTAAAACTTCTTGAGCAATTGAATTTTTTTGGTTTTTAAGTAACACACGAATCAATCAAAATAGTGTAAAACAAATCTTCTATTTTTAAACCAATTTTAGAACCATAAAATTATAAATGCTAACACTATTGAGAAAAAAAATTTAAAATTGAAATGATATATTAATGCAATCAAAATTCTAATTTTTATACAATTCAAAAACACGAGAACTTTTCAAAACAAAATTTTCCTTTGTAAGAACCAAAATTTTCTCAAAAAATCAATTATAATGTAGAACTTTAAGAGATAGGGGAGAAAAAAAAAACGTAGATTTTTATACGGATTCAAGTGCAGCATCCTCGATTGCAGTGTACATCCTATTCCCAATTAAACCGAAAGAGATTTTCTTCCATTGACTGATAATATGAATGTTTGTACAGAAAATCCCTAAGCTAATGAATATAAGATTTGGCCTCGTTAGTTCATCAAACTTGTTACTTAAAACATATTAGAACGTTAATTTCTTAGACACGTGTTAATACTTTATAATTTTATAAAAATATTGAAACATGAATATATATTTTGATTCTGGTTATTATAATTTATTTTTCAATAACGAAATAATTCATAGGATCAATTCTATAGTGATCAAACAAAAAAAAAAACATTAAGAGTAAAAATGTATGAATAGTCAAATATGTTTTAATTGCATAAATAATATAAGAAAACTAAAATTACACAGATTTAAGAAGGTTAATATAATCTTTAATTATGAGTAAATTAACTACTCATAATGTTTGATAAACGATATAGAGAAGGAAGAAAATTACATAAAGGTTGCACAAAAACTCCTTTAAGAGATAGCTGCCTCCTCCTTTGAATCCAAAAAAATCATAACTCTAATAAAATAATGATTTTTTACTTAAGTAGTGGTATGGAAACGCGTACCAAAGCATTTCGCTCAGTCTAGACACAATGTGTTGGCTCATAATTAAATTGGGCACAACCAAGTTGCGTATTGTGCCACAAAGCCCTCTTGTTACGCTCAGAGGCAGTGAATTATGCCAGGAGCAACACTACAGCGCATCGATTGGCGCAATACGCCCTAGTACCTTTCAATTGCGCTTAGACTCCAACAAACGACAATTTTGCACTCTGAGATCCATTTTGTGTCAGCACTAGCCCTCTGTAACTTCTGAGTGTCTGTTCTTCAATGTAATTGACCTGTAACATCAAAATAAGAAGAAAATACTCTGAGAATTTTTCTAATTAGAAATGGTTAGTTACAATGTAATTCGAATGACTTAAAAACACACTTGTTTTAATGCATTTTCATGAATTTTGACACATATAATGTTATGCATGATTTGTAGAAAATATTTTTCCATGATCCAAGTCAATTAAGGTTATTGTAAGAAGAGAAATCACACTGTCTAAACGAAACCTAAATTTTGACATCAATCAAATCATCTAAATCTAAATCAGTACTTTGAGAGAAAAAATGATTCATATATTTTGGGGGAAAAAGATAACCCCACCACTCTTTTTTGTGGATCATGAGAAAAAAAATGATTCAAGTAGGTGACTTTTGGCCAAAAAAAAGTTGCTTTGCGACTTATAAGGAGTGGACAGTGGTAGACCTAAAATGAGATGTCAAAGACTATTAAACTTTCATAGGTAGAGATATTTGGTTAAGAAATTAATATTTTTATTTGTGAATTTATTTCATACAACCAAAATGTGTAATAATTGAAGATTAACTAAGGTATCATAATGTCCTTAAGTCATAGTTCAATTTATAAATGTCGATATTGTTAAATTGGACGTTATGTTTTGAGTTCAAACATAAGACCTTACAAATATGAATTAATTATAATGATATTTATAATTAACACTAAAGAATTATAATAAATTTGTATATCGTTATAAATCAATAGATTGCGGTTATTTTTGAAAGAAAAACAAATATAAACCATTATATCTTTGAATGAGAATTAGTGAAAAAAAATGTTTATATGAGATATTTTTCAAGTTATGCTATGTGAAAAATATATCACTTCACTAGACTATTTATTTAGTGCGGGGAGACCTTTCCCTATTTAGATACTCCCAATCTCCCATTGGGAAGCCAAAAAATATGAGCACTTATTTGAAAGGGGGTGGGTGGCTCCGTTAAGCACCACATCTCACGTACATTTTGTGGATCTCTTTTAATAAAGTTATTTGAAGTAAATGAATATTGTTAAAATATAGTGATATAGTTATGGGTGAAATCCATTCATAATTATTTTTAAAGTTGTTAGAGTTGGAGAAATTGAGTGTTTAATAAACACTAAATTATAAAAAAATAATAATGTGAACGAATGTAAGATTATTTTTTATTGTCGTTAGATAACGATTGTGATTTTTATTTTATTTTAGAGTTTTTACGTTATATTCTTATGTTTTAATTATATTCTTTTAATTTTTTTAATATCTATTTTTTTTATAATAAAAACGGATTTGCCCATTTGATTTGCGGATATTTTGAGCAATCTTGACATCACATATATTAAATATGAGTTATAAAAGTAGTGCTCAAGCCCCATTTTATGTTGGCTACATTCTTTTTAGGTTAGCCAGCATTATCTATTTATAATCAAAATTATCTGTTCAAAATATAAAAAAAATAATAATAAAAAAACGTAAAAGTGTTACATTTAATTTTTACTAAACTAAATTTACATCGAAACTAAATACATACTTTAATTAACGGAATTAAGTCTAAAACTGTGATACAATCAATTTATAGTCAATATGTAGAAGTGGAATAAAAATAAAGCTCAATAAACAATTTTTTTTTTATTCAATTGTTAATATCAAATATTTTATTATTCTTCTATGAATATTTAATACGATATAATTATATAAAAAAATTAAAAATTACTAAATAATTTATAAATAAAATAAATAAATCTCAATAAATAAAATTAATCGTGCATGTATATATATTTTTTATGTTAGTTGTTTTTTTGTTAATATTATTTGCAAATATTTAAATTTTAATTACCAAAAATTGATAGAGTACTAATATATATATTTTTTAAATTATTTTTACACTTAATAATTAATAGTGATAGAGTTTAAGTTTAGTTAAATATTTTATTAAATCAAACGACTTAAAATCTGATTGAGTTAGCCGGTCACAGGCTCAGACTTATACGCGTCAAACTAAAAACTATTACTTTAATTCAGTCTTTAAATTTGATGACACTTAACATTTTTTTGGGTTTTTTCAAGCTGTCTATTTGGGCCAATTGATTTTATAGTTTTAAATTTCGTTGGTTCCAAAATAAATTTTTAATATAAATGTCGATTCTAAATATTGATTTTGATAGCATTTTATGATATCGTTTTATGAGCTGGTTAGCAACTATGACTTTTTATTGGTAAATTATTGATCATCAATAAGAAAATATGTTTACCGATAGCCATTTTCATCCAAAATTAAAAAAATAAACTATGATAAAAATAATTAAAAAGATAGTATCTTAGATATTATATGTAGAGTTTAATTTTTATGTAATATTAATGTAAAGAAATTTACACCGTTAACACATCACAACAATTCATATACATAATTTTAGAGGATATAATTAAAATCACTATTATTATTGAAGGAATCTATTGCGGAGACATTGAAGAAGTTTGATGTAAAAGGTCCAAAGTTCAATCCATGACACTAACAATTTTCCTCTCCCCTAACTAATTATTAACTACTTAGATTTACTTATAAAAAACCAAATATAAATAATATTTGAATATAAGAATAATTTTGATTATATATATATCGGCAATTAGAGTCCATTTGATGGTCATGATAAGGATAAGAAAATGATATGTTGATAAACTTATTTTATCCTACTCTAATTTTTTTTAATTATATCCTACTTTCTATAATTGTTGATGTTAGGTTGATTTTCTGTTTTCATATTTGCCCTTTTTTTTTCTTCTAATTGTGTTCATATTGAAAAGCTGACAAGAAATTTTGAGTTCGAAAATTAATTGTCTTAATTTGATCATTTTATCCAGGTTCTCTTGTTTTTTATATATATAGTTGCTAATAATAAACTTGACGTGTTGTTTGGATGAGAATGATACGCGTTAGATTCAAGGTGTTGCGAGATACCATTTCTAATAAGAATGACTTAGATGTTCTTAGAATAATCATATTATCATACTAAATTTAATAGTGACAAAATAGTAATAATTTCATTTTTATTTACTATATGTTATTGTTATCTTGTAGAACTTTTCAATGTGCATGAGAAAAGAAATACGATAGAAAGAAATACACGATGGACTATACTTAGGAATCCTATCCAATCAAGATTCAAATCCACCTTACAAATGTTTTACGAAGATGTTGCACAACCACAAAACGAGATATTGCACATGCTGACATGGTATACTTGAAGATAAAAGTTAGTAATAGAAATATAATTGGCTTGCAATAGACATATATAAATTGATTGTTTATTATTAGTTTAGTTATTATTGATATTATTTAGAACATTTGCTAATTATATTGGAGTGAATGACATTCTATTTTGTTTTCTATTTTGAAATATTTTCTCTTTAGATTGGAACCCTGTATATTAGAACAATTTGCTTTCTGATTTATTTTATATTTTGAAACATTTGCTCACAATATGTGTTTTTTGCTCATTAATAATATATATTTTTTTAATAGCATAAACAATTTTTTGAAGTATATGAAATTACTTCATAAATTATTTACATTTTTGAGTAATTTTTGTTTATTTATAAAAAATATATATGAATCTTATTTTAAAAGGAAAAAATTAAATAGATTACAATGACAAATTTGTGATTTTATCAGAGTATATATCATACCATTTGATTATCTGTTGTACATCAAACACTAGGTATGATAAATTAATCTTATCAGATTTGTTATTATGTGCACATTAAACACATGATATGACAACTCCTTATCGTGTCCATATCATGTACACATCATGCTCCTTTTATTATGTCTATCCTATATCCTACTCCTTATGATATGTATCCTATCCTTAACTTATTTAAAGAGCACTAGAGTGTTCACCTTTATTTTGTTCATCTTTGAAAAATAAATAATCTATTATTATTGTATTATTTATGTAAAGGATATAATCTAAATCATACATTTCTAAAATTAATAATATTTATTTATAAAAAAAATATAATAGTAGAGCTTTTAGTTTTATTTTAATATTCAATTGAATTTTCTGATGACTTTGGTTTATTTTTTTGAATTTTTATATAATTTATATGAGAGTAAATTGAAATTTAAAATATTATGATCTTAGAATTTTGCAATTATTTTGTGATTACTTCATACTGTTTGTTTAGTAATTTTATTTTCTTATGTATACCATTTCTACTACCAATAAATCATTGCTGAAAAATAAATTTTGGTCTTATTTGTTGGTTATATTTCATTATTTTGCATGATATAAACTTATTATATTAGATTTTTTTTTAAGGTATTCTGATATGGTTAAATATTCTTAATTTATATATTATTGCAAATACATTATTATGCAAATTTTGTGTCCTAATTGCATAATTAATTTATTTAAATTAATAGTAATTAAATCCTACTGATGTATTATTATCAATGTATTTTATTAAAAATATATTTATTAATAATTATGATCTATATTATGTTAATAACGATTACACTCTATCGATGTGTTATTGCTAATGTAATTTTTTATGATATAATATGTTATTAATTCTTGGGTTAAACAAATTTTCAATTCCTATAAAATTAAAACCATTTGTTTTTTAATCGCTAAAATATTTTTTTTTAACTTTAGTACCAAAAAATTTATGTTTCATTTTTCTTAGACATGTTAAGGACGTTGTAAAATTTCTCTCTGCAATAATTAAGATTGTTCTAACAAAAAATGAATTAAATATAAAGTTTTTAGATTTTGGTGTTCAAGAATTCATAAGTCATTCATCTTTTGTTAAAATTTTTAAATTTTATGAGAGAAATTCTTATAAGCTCTATATAGATATTTTAAAACAAATAAACTGGAGTAGAATGGATATTGCATTTTATTATTTGGATATTTTACAAAGAAGCAAAATAAATAAAGTGGAAGAAAAATGAAGGTGAGTATGAAATAGATGCCATCATGTTCCATTCCATCATGTTATATTTCATTATGTTGTCTTTTTGAATATCCAAATAATGAAATACTATATTATCCCATATATCTTATTCCACTCCCTTCAATGTTATTTCATATACACAATCCATACATAGCCATATTTTTCTAAACATGTCTGCAAACAATCATTTTAAATTTAAAGGATACAAAAGAGTTTGACTTAAAAACAAGGATAAAAAATGAAAATGAAAAACTTTTGAGGATTAAAGAGTTGAGATTTTTTTTGATAAAAAAATAAAATGTTGAAATTTAATAAAAAATTAAAACCAATTTAACCCTTAATTCTTTTATGTTTATCTTTATCATTTTTCGAATATCCTATCGATATTACAATTTTGGTGGTATAAATTTTATTTATTATATATTTTTATTTATAAAATCAATATGAGTTGGAGTTTTATTACACACGAGTATGACTAGTAACAGTTTTGTGAATTTTAAATGTGTAAGTATACACAATTGGATACAAGTAGTATTAATCAGATCATTCCCATGAGAATTAGTTATGTCATGAATTTCATTATTTTTTGAACACATTCACCTTGTTAGTTAGAAAATGATGAAGGTAGCATTTTTTGATTGACAATTTAAAATAAAATATATAAAAAAATTACAAGTTAAGGAAGTAACCAAATATCTAAAAATAGAGTTTGGAAACAAGTTAAAGATATAATATGTATTGAACTTAACTTGTGATTCAAAAACACTATAGCATGCTTGTAGCATTATGAATAGAGTGGCCTAGTGGATTTTCCAACTCAGTGATCATAGTTTTCAAGTGCATTAATGATATTTATGACATCATGTTCACATTCAACCATGCTACAATTTTAGCTCATTTTTGCCTATATGGACTTAAATGTTATTCCTCGTTATTTATTGTCAACCACTTGTCCAAACATTTTGACTTATGCAATATTAAACAAAACAAAAATCCATTTTTTCCCCTTTTCCAAGTTCAAAAACTAGCAATAAATCTAAAGTGATCAGATTCAAATTTAAGGACATCATTAAATCAACTTGAATAAATAGCCAAACATGCTATAAACATCTTAAACCACAAACAACATTCAATACTTCATATAGCATTAACTTAAAGTAGTTTAACTCATAATGAGCTTTTGTTCAAACATGGAAATGGAATAAAACAATAAAGATAACATTGCAGCTTAAGTATTTATAGAAATGATGACTCAAAGATGAAAACACAAGCTTTAAGCAGCAGGTATGGTAGCTCTTCCTTCAATTTGGTTGCAAGCTTCCTACTTTGAGCTAGAATCCTTCATACAAAAGTTTCAATGGTGGATGATGAAAGCAAAAAGTAAATTATGGCTAGGGTTCTAATTTTTAGGTCTGATTCATTATCCTTTTAACACCTCTTAATATTGAGGGTGTCCTAAAGGCTTTGAATAAATGTTGAATGCAATTGGAACCCACACAAATTTGTCTGCATTGTTACTCACCAATGTGATGAGCAACTTGTTGCATCAATTCCTATATCATTTTGATTCTTGGACATTTCTTAAAATCTTCTTCCTACAAAATTATACACCAAGCATACATTTTCCTAAAAGACAAAATAAATATCATCCACATTAAAAGACGTAATTCGTAGTTTTAAAACAAAAATTCTAATAATTCCTACTCAAAAGACAAATAATTTTTTATTCAAATTTGGTAAATAAATCTTATTTCTAAGAGTTATCACATAGGAGAAATTATTTTATTCTGAATTTGAATAATTCATTGTATAATGATTCCTTGTTCTTCCATGGCGATATTTTTTCCTTGTTAGCTATGTCAAAACTTTAATTGGACTAATTATGAAGACTAGAAAGAGTCTCTAGATGTCCATTTGACTCTTGTAAATCTTGACTTGTCTTTGAGAATTGAAAAGTATGACGCTATCACAAAAGCGTCTAGTGAAGTCTTGAGGCTCTTTATGAGAAATTGGAACATTCCAATAGAGTGTACCTTAAAGTGATATCTTTTACTATGAAGAATTCTATTAGAGAGAGCATTTGAAAGCAATAATGCTACAAATTATGAAATTGGAACACTCCAATAGAGTGTTCCTTAAAGTGATATCTTTTATCATGGAGAAGTCTATTAGGAGATCATTTGAAAGCAATAATGCTAGACAAATGTATGAGAACTTCGACACTTTATGTACCACCAAACACTTGCGTTGGCTATACTAATGAGAATCTCAGGCCAAACACATAATAAGAAACTATATATCATCATTACCAATTAATACAAATTAATCACACAACTACCCAGATGTGCAAATTAAGGGAAATAAACATTCCCTAACCACTACACAAAATCCTACAATTACTATATGCAAGGAAATATCTTATCCTCATACATAGTTAGTCCAACACTAAGCAACAAAAGCATTCTTCATGGATCAAATCTTCCTACTTTGATTCCAATACTTCAAGGGATGTGGTCATATGTGACCAATGAATAAAGAGACAAATGGTTGATCTGGAATGGAATGATAGTCAGATTGAAATTTTAGAATACCTACCAAGTTAGATGGTAGCAAGAATTATGCATTCACTTGATTTAGAGGTCAACATTTTTGTTAGAACATATTCTATAACTAAGGAATTGAAATTGAGAAGAAGAGAATAAAACAGGAATGTTCTGGTAAACGAAGATTTAATGATCACACTACTAAGAATGTTCTTGGTATAAGAAATTTATATCAAACAGTTTGCACACTAACTGTTAAAACAGAATTCTAACATTCTTAACTAAATTGTAACTTCCTCTAATATCATTTGTGAATTACAATTACATTAACACTCTTCCTAATTCAAAATGATTAAAGTGATGTTAATCCAAGCTTGTTACTCATCTCTTGGAACTTCACCCTCTTCAATCCTTTGGTTAGAATGTCAACTTTCTGGTCATTAGTGCTGCAATGTTCTAGCTTTATCTTGCCTTTAATCACTTGATCTCTTAAAAATGAAATATTTTCTCTATGTGTTTGCTTCTTCCATGAGAACTTGGATGCTTCGCTAGATCTATTGCAGATTTGTTGTCTATCTTTATTCTTACTAGTTCTCCACTTCTCAGCCCCAACTCTGTCATTAATTCACCCAACCACATAGCTTGGAAAGCTTCTATTGATGCAGCCACATATTCAACTTCACAAGTAGATAATGCTACTATGCTTTTCTTCCTTGAATACCATGAGATTGGTGAATCATTAATCATAAACACATAACCTGTGGTGCTCTTTCTATTATCTTTGTCGAAAGAAGGAACCAATCCATAAATTGACAAAAGAAGTAGAAAATCAAGAACAGTCAAAGAATTTTCATCATTTTCTATGATGTTAGCTTTCAACTCAAGTGTTAGCTTCATTGCTTGTTCTCTAACACGAGATTCAATAATATCCGATGAAATTCTCATCAGTTCTTCAAGTAGAAGAATGTCTTTATCATCAATATTTACAACATCGTCTCTTTTCCTACAATGCAGATCAAAAGGGTTTTGTATTATATCCAAAACTACTTTTGATGGATTTGATAATGCTTGCAGATTAAGTAGAATCTCATTGCCAAACAACTCAAATTCATCACTGGTGGGACTTAATTGATTACTAGATTCTGTTTCTTCATCAAAGGGCAATATGAATGCTTCATATTGTTTTTCTCTTAACTCAGGCTGCTTCAGTTGTCCATCAAAATCATTTGGCTTTGACTCAACATCCTTCATGTGCCCATCATTTTGGCAACAAGCATGATGGTTTATTCTTTGTTACCTGATTTTCTATGGGGAGATGCCTTTAGGACTAATTTGTACTTTCTTAATCAAGTACCTAAAAATTATGTGTCGAAAACTCCATATCAACTTATGACAGGAAGGAAGTCGAGCTTAAAGCAATCTTATGTTTGAGGTTGTAAGGAAGAAAAAATATCTTATAATTCTAAATAGAAGAAATTTAATTTGTAAACAATTAGTGGCTTCATTAATGACTATTGTGCATGTTCTAGAGATTATGAACTTTGTTTCCCTTCTTAATCTATATGAGTTACTAAGTATGAGCGAATGGTTTTCTATGGAGATGACTTTGAAAATGGAAGTTAAACACCACAATCATTCTATCTGAAATAAGACCATAATATTCTTCCTATAGCAGTTGTTTCTCTTCTTGTAGATGATATGGTTCTAGTAGCTTAGAATAATGATCAAATTTTTCGAGAAGATGATATAGTAGCATAACTGAGTGATGAAAAGAACCTTATTCCATTCATAACTTTTTGGCAATAGTGCGTTTCTTCCATTAAGTTCAAACTTGACCATGTGGATATGCATACCATAACTACTACTCACAACCTTCTCACCCTTGGTGGGTTTTCCCTTTTTGTGGGATTCGAACATTGTAACTTGCGAATAAGTACATTGATTCTTGGAATTCCACTACCAATTGATCTAAGTCTCGTCGAACAAAATTATGTAGTTGAAGTAGTTCTAATGAGACAATCTTAGAGACTACACAAGTCTTCAATACCATATTACTATGTTGTGTAACTTCATTGATGAAAATGATATTGGGAAATCAAAAGATATATTTTAAAACAATTTCAAAATCATTCTCGAGAGCGAAAATTACCCATTATCATGGATCACACACACACAATACTTCCTATTAGTTTATGTGTTTACCTCTTGATGCGTCAAGGATGACAAATCACCAACACGATGATATGACAATGTCTCTACTCAGTCCACATAAACGGTTACTTCAAAATGCGTTGATGCTAGCTTACGGTATTTCAAGGTTAACTTGGTAGTCACCTTTTTTTTTCAATGAAAATGTCTTAAATCAGTGTGTTTATTTAAAAACTAGCTAGACAATTTTATAATTATTGTGCTATATGTAGATAGTAATGTTCTTGTAAGCACCTGCATCAATATTTTGATTGAGGCAAAACTTTGGTTAAGTAGCCACATTGATATGAAGGACCTTGGCGTTGCTTCAGTTGTTTTTAGTATCCAAATTTTTTTGTGATAAGTCATGTGATGTTATTGTATTGTCTCATAGAAGATATATTGAAAAGATCCTCAAGCGATTTAATATGTATTTTTACTCTATGTGCATTGGACTTGTTCAAAAAGGTGATAAACTCTCATATCTCAATGTCCTCAAAATGATAAAAAAGTATTTTAAATTGAGAAAGTCACACATATTAGAATCAGATTGGCTCATATATAATACGTACTTTAAATGTGTTGTGATAATAAAACCAAAGCATACCATTTAACAACAAATCAAGAAAATAAAAAGGGAAAAGAAAAATAAAAGGAGAAAAATATCATGGGATACTCATCGTTTGGCTATGTGAGATGAATGATTGAATTTGCAACAAGAAAAGAGAAAGAGAAAGAGCATAGGTCATTCACTATTTGGAGGACACGAGTAACACATATTGAGTAAAAGAAAACAAAAGAAGAATCATTTAGTGTCCATGTTAGATAATATGAGTATTACAGATTGATTTGTGAGAAAAGAACGAACCTTCTTTACTTATCAGCACAACAAATGTTAGGAAACAACAAATTCAGTCTGTACATTACCATCTACTAACAAAGGAAGTATCATATATTGTGCCAAAGAAATAAATTGGATCTGGTGTTCACCATCTACCAACATAGGGGAATCACACAAGACAATTTGAGACAAGTCTTTCCATGGAAAATAACAAAGATGTACGAAGAGTGAGTTTAAATATCAAAGCACATGTTAAGACTCAACCTTCAGTAGTAGACATTTTGGAAATTAACCATCAACTTTATGATAAAAAGTGGCAATTTCTCTTTCTCAATAGTCACCAAGGACATCAACAAAGTTCTTCGACAGCTAATGTACGAGACCTCTCCAACAACTATCAATCGGATCTTTCGATAAATCCATCATTTGTAGTATTTTAATAGGGTGTATACCATCTATTTTATTTTATGAGATAGATAATAATGCATAATTAGTGAAGTTTAACTAGTATTGGATACGAAAATATGCATAAATCTACATTCGATGCACCTATAATTTATGAACTATTTTAAAATCAGAAATGGTTAAATCCTGGCTATACAATCATACATGATCATAATTAAGAGTTATTTAAGTTACACATGATCACTTAAAAAAGTCACATGACTTTTTCTTCTAATCTTGACCATCCAGATATAGTTGTATGATCAAAATTTAACCCTCTCATTGTAAAACTCATATGCTCCCTATGTATATATATATACACATATATATAATATTTGTAGTTTTTATCAGCAATTGCGAATAAATAGTAATTGAGTGGCTTTGTTACTCTTTTTGTTGCATAAATGCTGCTAACCATTAAAAAATGAGCTGATTTTATTTGATTTGTTACAAAGTTTACAAAAAGATTATGCACAATAATAATAGAGGAGGTAGCACCATAAGAATAAAAAAAGGAATTAAATATCAAATTGGAGGTGTGCCGCACAAAGCAAAAAATAGAGAAAGTGTGCCACACAATAATTTGGAGATTTTGGTGTGGTGCTTAAAGTTGAAGTAAAATGTCTCAAGTTATAGAATAAATATTCATCCTTCTTTAGGTTTTTATTCTTCTCCTTTAATTTGATGAACATTATTCTTCTTGGTTTGATTTTGTATATAATAATGCGCAACTAAGCTCTCTTCTAAGATTTTTAGTAGATCTTGTAAATGAGATACCTTTAATTATGTCTTAGTTATCTATTCTAGTTTTATTTTGATTATTTTTTATTGTTCAATTGAATTTCCTTTTGCTCTAATATTGTGATAAGATTATCACCCTTTGTACGTTTTTAATCAATTAGTTGTTACTGCTCATACTGCAATTAGTTGGTGGACCTATAGGATAATTGAAGCTATAAATTATTGCATGACCAATCTTGAGATAGTTTTGTTTTGATAATTGACAAAAGAAGGCTCAGAAGGACAAGGATGCAAAATGCAGAAAAAAAGATCAAACTTTCAAGTCTTGAACTATGATTTTTATTTATTTATTAAACTTAAATATAATTTTATTCATTTATTTTTTATCAAATATTTGTAAAAGCTATAACAACTTGTCATTGGAATTTATTCTATAAGTTGCTAAATCTATCCACTATAATATTCGTTAAAAAAAAAAAGATCCATTTAATTTAATAATATATCTGTACTTGAAAAAGTTTTTTTTTCTTCATGTTTTGAAACATATGTAAACTTTTTAAAATAAAATATATTTATCAGAGTTCATTGTATTTTTATCTTATCTTTGTTAAAGTTGCATATTTAACTTTACAACTAATTCAATATAGGAGAGTTGATTTTCTCTCATGAAAAATTACTCCCATGAAATCTTAGTCCTATAAACAAAAAATAAAAGAGTATATAAGGGTGTAGATTTTCAATGATCCCCCATGAGTGAAATTTACGCTTGAGAGAATATATGCAAATCCCAAGTCCAAAAGGCAGAACCTCGTGGTGTGCAAACATGTCATATTTTGGAGTGAATGAACTATATGGGAGGTGGATAACGCAGTATACATTTTGGTATCCCATGTTTGGTGGCATATTGGTTCCATCATGGATCACATATGGACTAGTTGCATAGATTTTAATTTCTTTTAATGTTATTTGATGATAGGTTTGGTTGAAATTGAAGAATTTAAAAAAATTACACATTGTTTGGAATTGTAAAGGAAGGGAGAGTTTAAAAATATATATATAGTTCTAATTATTCATTTCAAATTGCACCCATAAAAAACACTTAAATTTGTATCCCATTCTTTTCTCAGAGTTTTGGTGTACTAAAACCATGGAGAGTTGTGATTGTTATTTAAATTTATTTATTTATTTTTTCAACTGACTACGGTATCTATAAAGTTATAACGAACAATTAGTTTCAACATTCCTATTAAAAAGGTGAATAGTTTAATAAATTTAAAGCTATGATATAAACTTTTTAGATAATATTATTATCTATTACTAGTAAAGGTATTTTAGACTTTTCTATTCTTTTGTATATATATTTATTGTAACTGTATCACACTAAGCTTTTTGTTCATTTATTATGAAACCCTAGTGGGTTCTTTGTCTTCATCCTCTCTTCATCTTCATCTCTTCTATGTTTATCATTGTAAACATGGTATCAAAGAGCTTTTGTACGACACGTTTTGCGGCTGGTACTGATTTGCTCCCTCTATTTCCGATCAGATTCTGTCTCTCTATTTCCGACGCAACTATGCTTTTATGTTTCCAGCGTGATTCTACTCTTCTGTTTTTGGCATGGTTTTGCTCTTCTATTTTTGGCACGATTTTGTTTGATTCTTGGTCGACTTTGCTATTGGCAGGTTATCCCTAATTTATTTTGTCTTAGTGATTGTGTTCGTCGTATTTTTCTGTCATTATTTGTTATAGCTGGTGCTAAGGATGATTCTCTTCAAGTTGTTAGTGTCCACCTTAATGGACAAAATTACTCTTATTGGAGTTATGTGATGAAAAAATATTTGATTGGAAAAGATATGTGGTGTTATGTTGATGGAACTTCTGTTAAGCCTATAAATAAAATGGATGAAGCTAAATATGCAAAATATTTGAAAACATGAAATGTTTGTAATTCAAAAATGCATTTTTAAATGGCGAGCTTCATGAAGAAGTCTATATGGCCCCTCCACAAGGAGTTTCTCGTAATGTTGTTTATCTTGAGCACATCCCTTTTTATTTTGCTTCCTCTAATTCTCATATTAAGAGTTCAGAACTAACCCATATTGATCTATTTGGTTCTAATGATAATGTTTCTAGTGATTGTAATGTTGAGAATTTAGGACAAATACTACTACTCCACATGATGACATCTTTCTTGTCTCCTAGCTATCCAACCACCTCTTGCTATTTTTTATCCTTCGTCTTCGCCCCCTTGGTACCCCTCTCATCATCGTAAGTCTACTCAGTTACCTGATTTTTTCTATTCCACTTACTCAGCTTTGTTTGCTTCTTTCCTAACCTCTATTCACGACTTTTCATAGTTTTCCTGAGCCCTCTTCCTACAAGGGGCTATTCTTGATTCTCTTTGGCAACAAACTATGGTAGAAGAACTTTCTGCATTGCACAAAATGATACTTGGGAATTAGTACCTCTTCCTCCTAGAAAGCGTGCTATTGGGTCTCGTTGGGTATACAAGTTCAAAACTAAGTCTAATGGGTCGGTTAAGCGTTATAAAACATGTCTTGTTGCTAAGGGATCCTCTCAACAATATGATATAGATTATGAAGAAACTTTTGCTCCTGTATCCAAGATGACCATTATTCGTACTCTTATTGCAGTTGTATGTATTCATCAATGAAATATTTCTCAAATGGATGTCAAAAATGTCTTTTTAAACGGTGAGCTTCATGAAGAAGTCTATACGGTCCCTCCACGAGGAGTTTCTCACAATTAGGGGAAATTGTTTTTGTTAAAAAAGGCTCTCTATGGTCTTAAATAGGCTCTTGGAGCTTGGTTTGAGAAATTCTCTATTGTGATCACTTCTCTTGGTTTCCGCTCTAGTGAACATGATTATGCATTGTTTATAAGGTCTACCATTTATGGTTGCATTGTAATTTCTTTGTATGTTGATGATATGATTATTACAGGTGCTGATGTTAATGGAATCCATTAGTTGAAATTGCAGTTAGCCAAACAGTTTTAGATGAAGGACTTGAGAATTCTTCGCTATTCTATGGGGATTGAAGTTGCCTACTCTCCTAAAGGCTACCTTCTTTCTCAATCCAAGTACATTGCCAACATTCTTGAACACACTCGTCTTTTTGATAATAGAGCAGTAGATACTCCTCTTGAGTTGAATGTGAAATATGCTCCCTCGGATAGTGTTCCTTTACCAAATTCCATTTGTATCGTACTTTGGTTTACAGCTTGGTGTATCTTACGATTACCAGACTTGATATTACTTATGTTGTTATTCAATTTGTTGTCTCTCCCACTATAGTACATTGGGCAGCTGTTCTTCGTACTCTTCATTATCTTTGAGGAACACAATTTTAGAGCCTTCTTTTTCCATTGTCGTTCTCATTGGAGTTACTTACTTATTCTGATCCTGATTGGGCTGGTGACACCACATATTGTAAGTCCACCACATGATTCTTTATCTTTCTTATAGACTCTTTTATTTGTTGGAAGAGTAAGACACGAGACATTGTCTCTCGCTCTTCTATAGAAGCTGAGTATCGTGCTATGTTATCCACTACTACTGAAATAATTTGGCTGCGTTTGCTTCTGTCTGATATGAGTATCTCTCTTTCTGAGCCAACTTCGATGCATTGTGATAACAAGAGTGCTATTCAAATTACTCATAATTCGTTCTTTCATGAACACACCAAACACATTGAGATTGATTGTTATCTTACTCGTCGTCATCTTTAGCATAAAACCATTACTCTATCGTTTGTCCTATCTTCCTTACAGGTTGTTGATTTGTTCACAAAGATGCATTCCATTAAACGTTTCCGTATTTTGGTTGTCAAACTCTCGATGTTTCATGTTAATGCATCGTGAGTTTGAGGAAAGATATTAGATAATATTATTATATATTAGTAGTAAGGGTATTTTATACTTTGCTATTCTCTTGTATGTATACTTATTGTAACTCTATCACACTAAGCTTTTTGCTCATTTGGTTTATGAAACCCTAGTAGGTTCTTTGACTTCCTCCTCTCTTCATCTTCCTTTCTTCTATGTTTATTATTATTAACAAAACTCTTATATAATATGTATTTATTGAATTAAGTGTTTAACTAATTTTTTTACTCAGTCTAAAAAACTAATTTTTTCTCAAACATTCTCCAAGTAACTAACCTTCCGCAGTTAACATTTAGCGTTACTCATGTGATAATGTAATTTCTAAAATATAAACATTTCGCCAAAGAAAAGTATATAAACATTATTAACAACTAACTTAACAAATTAAGCTTGAGTTTAATAAATAAATATTAATATTGTTAAATTGAATAATATATGAGGAGTTTTTTTTTCTGAACTTCGCAATTTTACTACATAAAGGTGAATATTAATTATTTGTTAAATAAAAAATTGAAATTTTAAGTCCAAACACGTAGCCCACGTGCTTGTAGCGCAAGTGGGTGTTAGGCATCATATTGCACGTGTCCCATGCACCTATGCCGTTAGTAGGCATCTGGGAGATGATCATCTCCCTCACGCTTTTTTCTTGCAATTGGGCCGCACCCTCAATCAACCAGATTTATTATAACATCATCATTCATAACGCAACACAACGGTTGCTTTCATTTCAATTTTAATTTCATGTTAATGCATCGTGATTTTGAGGAAAGATATTAGATAATATTATTATATATTAGTAGTAAGAGTATTTTATACTTTGCTATTCTCTTGTATGTATACTTATTGTAACTCTATCACACTAAGCTTTTTGCTCATTTGGTTTATGAAACCCTAGTAGGTTCTTTGACTTCCTCCTCTCTTCATCTTCCTTTCTTCTATGTTTATTATTATTAACAAAACTCTCATATAATATGTATTTATTGAATTAAGTGTTTAACTAATTTTTTTACTCAGTCTAAAAAACTAATTTTTTTCTCAAACATTCTCCAAGTAACTAACCTTCCGCGGTTAACATTTAGCGTTACTCATATGATAATGTAATTTCTAAAATATAAACATTTCGCCAAAGAAAAGTATATAAACATTATTAACAACTAACTTAACAAATTAAGCTTGAGTTTAATAAATAAATATTAATATTATTAAATTGAATAATATGTGTGGAGTTTTTATTCTGAACTTCGCAATTTTACTACATAAAGGTGAATATTAATTATTTGTTAAATAAAAAATTGAAATTTTAAGTCCAAACACGTAGCCCACGTGCTTGTAGCGCAAGTGGGTGTTAGGCATCATATTGCACGTGTCCCACGCGCCTATGCCGTTAGTAGGCATCTGGGAGATGATCATCTCCCTCACGCTTTTTTCTTGCAATTGGGCCGCACCCTCAATCAACCAGATTTATTATAACATCATTCATAACGCAACACAACGGTTACTTTCATTTCAATTTTAATTTCAAGAATTGTGAAGCTAAACTAGAGAAATCATATATCATACCATAAGTAGGCCCGGTGATAGGCTCTTCACGAACGAGCAAACCTATTCCTATTCTTAGGTACTGATAATTCAAATTGCAGCTACAGTTACTAATATAAATGAATCAAAATGAAATATTTTTTATCAACATTGAGGATGATGGTGCTAGAAAAGATTGGTGGTTGTAAAAGGAGAAATTTTATATGTTATTATCAATGACGACATATCAACGTATCAATATTGTGTCTGATATATGTGTTGTCGAAGTAGGAAAATAAATTGAATACAAAAAAAATATAGAGTAAGACAATTGACAGAAAATGTCGTATCCTCGTGATACAATCTCTACGACCTTTTAACTTTTTTCTTCGATGCAACTTCTTAAAAATTAAAAGAAAAGTAGGGCATATAAATTTCAACCTATAATATTTTGAATTTTTTTTTAAAAAATGATATAAATAAATAAAAAAACTCACAAAAGTAATAAGATAAATACAATTATTTTATTTTAGATGTTAAAAACTAAATTTATTAAATCATTTAATTTTAATTAATTAATTTTTCAGCTATTTTCAGCTATCAACGTTGATTTCGCTATTGCGTTTCTATGATTGATTGAGTCGTTATTCCTCTATCTCCGATCACTATCGTCTTTTCGTCGCCGATTGATCTCGTCGTGTTTCCGTGTCTCAGGTGGTCTTGTCTTCTTTTCGTCTCCAATAGATCTTCATTATCTCATATCCTCTCTCTCTTCAAAGGTGACCATATTTTCGATCTCCTATTTCAAATTTCTAACTCTAATAGTTGAATTTCTATTATTGGATTTCATTTTCAATTTCTCCTCTTATTTACATTTCATCTTTAATATACAATTCCGCTCGATTTCTTCAGTTTCCTCTTCCATTTGGAATCTCAGTTTCTATGCAATTATCTTGAATGTGTTCCATTTGGTATGAGCAAGCTTATACTTATCTTAATTATAATTCTACTCAAATGCCTGCATAGATGCGATTACGAAAATGCAATTGATGTTTTTCAATTTATTGAAATTGCAATTATCTATTACCATGTATTTGATTCAGAATTATTGGAATTAATTTAATTTAGTTCAGGTCAATTGATGTGTGTATTTTCGTATAGTGGTGAATGTCTATTAGGCTGTTGGTTCTTCAACTTTGAATTTGAAGCAGAAATTGAATAATTGTTTTTGTTTTTCTTCTTAATCAATTGCTTTTGTTTTTTGATTTGTGAATCCTTATTAAATCAAGCCACAATGGATGTGTTCGCTTCGGTCTTCAAAGATCCGATCCTCTTAGTTAGATGATAAGTCATTAGAGCAAAAACATATATGTATTTATATATATGCTTTTTGAATATTGCTGTAGATATACTTATTTTTACCGTCCATGAAAGGATGATTGAAATACTATTAAGCAATCGAGAGTTCTCCAAAGGTAACAAAATCATTATTTGGCTCATTTGCAGAAGGCATAAATTGTCATACTAGTTGTACATTGTGTGATAATGATGATGAGGACAGTTTCCATCTCTTCTTCATCTGAAAGGCTAGCGATTCATGTTGGATGAGTAAGGTTTGTGGGAGGTGTTGTAACCTCTTCTAGTTCATTAGAATGCTCCAACATTCTATTCCTGGTAATGATCTTATTTAATGGAGTATTTGAAAGTGACATATTACTAGAGCTATCAAAAAAACTCATAATCTCAAAGTTCCTTTTAATATATTTGTTATTAGGTCCTAAATTTTAAGCCGTTGAATTTTTTTCTTTAGCCCTAGCCCCCTATTTTTTAATTTTTGTGGGATTGGGCCGGGGTCTATGGCACCTTTCATGTTTTTATCAAGATAGAGACATGAAATGACATGTAAGAAATAGTTTAATAAAAAATATTAATGACATAATTTAATTTTATTTATATTTTTTAATTATTGAAAAATTAAAAAATTCATGAATTTGTTAATTTTATTCAGAACATAAAAAAAATCAACAATTTCTAAATCGAATAAAATTCAGAAAAAAAAATCAAAATTAAAAAATTATTACATTTGTTAATTTTATTCAGAATATAAAAAAAATCTACAATTTCTAAATCGAATAAAATTAAAAAAAAATCGAAATTGAAAAATTATTGAATTTGTTAATTTTATTCGGAACATCAAAAAATAAATCGACAATTTCTAAATCGAACAAAATTCGGAAAAAAAATCGAAATTGAAAAAATATTGAATTTGTTAATTTTATTCAGAACATAAAAAAAATCTAAAATTTCTAAATCAAATAAAATTCAGAAGAAAAAAAATCAAAATTGAAAAATTATTGAATTTGTTAATTTTATTCGAAACATAAAAAAATTAAAAAAAATCGAAAAAAATTTGAAATATTTTTTATTTCAAAAAAATAATTGATTTTTTAATGAGCCTATGGGTCCTCTAAGCCCACGTAATTTTGTGGGTTTTTTTACATTAGGGCTTTCTTTTAATAAACCTTTATATTATAAGATTTTTTTGCCCCTCTAATATATGGGCTGGGGCCAATATAAAGGGGGCTTGACAAATTGAGAGCTCTATTTGTAATTCATGAGTTGTGGCAAGGATGGAAATTGGCTCAACAGGTTCGAGTAAAGTAGAAGGATATATATAGATGACAATAGACTATTACACTAGGTTAGGCCATCTTCGAGACACTTAAAATGTAATATCAATGCTTCTCTCTCAAGGCAATGCAACCAGGGTTCCTTGGCATCTCTATGTTTTGCCAACAAGGAATGGTAAACTCATTTGTGCTCGGTGGACAAAGGTAAAGCGTGTAGGTTGTTAGATGCGATAAAATGGATTCACGAGCTTTCGCTAGAGAATGTGTACGTTCAGTTGGACTTCAAATGTGCTGTCAATACTTCCAATAATGTTATGGAAAATTTCTCTAATTGCGTTTAATTATTTTAGAGTGGACACTTTTTTTTCTTTAATAACTTTAAAGTTGAGTATGTTATGAGACAATCAAATTAAATACTCGTGCTTTGGTAAAACAGTCATAAATGTTCCGTTTTCAACTTTTTATTGATGTTTCTACTTGTATTCAAAATGTTCTTATTGATGAAATGATTTCATTTTGACTTTGCTAAAATTGGTTATTTTATTAAAGAAAAATGGTTTTATTACATTAAATAAAATTAAGTTAAAATGTTACATACATTGTGTATACAAATTAATTTTACACGGATGTCTAATTAAAAGTTAAATATTTTACGACTATTTTTAAATTATAGTTATAAATTGGACTTGTGTGACAATATTATAATTTTTATTGAATATCTAATTTTCACTAATAATTAGGTTGAGAATAGACTAGGGTTTGCAAGGCTTTATTGGGTGGCTCTTTCTTCAAGTGGGAGCCCACACCAATTAAAAAAAAAAATTGTGTGTATGTTTTATTTGGACTTGGCCCATATGTAATGAGTAAACGAAAAGGGATTCAAAATCCCTAATTGCTGAAATCAGCAAGCAGCATGTACATGGACAAAGAAAGAAGGTACCGCGGCCGAAGCATAGTGTGACCGAAAGAGAGAAGATTTTTGGATACAAGTGAGAGATGTTGGTATGGTAAATGTTATGTGTTTCAGCTGGAATTTTTGTATGTTGTTCATCCTATTGATTTTATTGCTCTAATAATTTTTAAACTTAATTACAGTTTTGATCCATTTATTTTTATCAATTTATGTAATTGGTCCATCTATTTCAAAAGTTGATAATTTTGATCTCTTCTACATATTTTTCAACTAAAAAATAACGATTTGACATATTTTAAATGACACAAGATGCAATTCCATGATATAGAATCATCTAGGTATATTCACTATTCATATTTCATTAATTAAATTACAAATATGACAATTTTCCAAAGTTGAAAGTTGAGTTTTTACGATGTTTTATTTTGATTTTATGAATGATAATCATTCTACATCATCGTATTATTTGCCACGTTATTTAAATAATGTCACGTCATTTTTTAGTTAAAAAATCATAGAGAGACCAAAATTGTCGACTTTTAAAATAAGTTGACCAATTTCATGGATCAGTAAAAATAGAGAGACTAAAACTCAATTAAGCCTAATTTTTATGAATAGTTTTATCTTTTCTTAGACTAAAGTTTGTGATGTCCACTTTGGAGGTGCTATGTTAGTATTTGGTTTCTACTATATGGTGATGATTGTTTTTATATAGAGTTACTATGTGAACTTTTGGCTATAATCATTATTCGATGTATTGATGTTATTTCTTTGGTCCCGAACGACTCATGATTTTTACCCTACTTTTAGGGGTTTTCAATGTTAAAATTTGTGGTGTCTGATTATTGCTATCTACTCCTTTTATTACGATTATTATTATTAGTATTGGTTATGGTTGATAATTTCTGAGTTCAGGCTCCACAAGAAATACTTAATTTAACGAGTTTTTGTTATGCACTTTAGTCTCAACAACTAGCATCAGAGTTTCAATTTTCTTGTGGTAATTTTTGTGGTGAATTTTGGACTTCATTTGAATACTTTTCAAAGAATTATGAATTAGTTGTGTGTTATGGTTATTAAATTTGATGATGAAATTCAATGGTTATTTCTTCTCGTTTCCTTGCTTGACTCGTGGGAAACTTTCAAAATGTTATTGTCTAATTCTACCTCTTACAGTGTGTTGTCAATGGACATTGTTAAAAGTAGTGTTTTGAATGAGGAGATGAGAAGAAAATCTCGAGACTCTCCGTCATAGTCAGAGGTATTGGTTATTGAAAAGTAATAATTGATGTTCCATAAATAAAAACCAAAGCAAAAGCAACAATAGAAACAGGTACAAATTTGTTGAGTGTTACAATTGTGATAAAAATGGGCATATTCAGAATAAGTGTTGGTTTTTGAAAAAAAAGAATGTGGCCAAAGGTAAAAGAAAAAATAAATAAAATTACGATGAAGACAGTACTAATGTTACATCCAGTGACGACTTGATTCTTATTGAAGAGCATGATACAATTAGTATTATTGATAGTGCATCCAGTTGGATAATTAATAGTGGTACTTCAGTACATGTCACTTCCATAAGAGATATTTTTTGCTTTTATACTCAAGGTGAATTTGGTGATGTGAAGTTGGCTCATGAAGGTTTTAAAGTGTGTTGGTTTTTGAGAGGTTTATTTGGAGATGACTAATGGTACCTCGTTAACTTTCAAGGGTGTGAAGCATGTTCCAAACATTCGGTTGAATTTAACTTTAGTGGCTAAGCTTTGTGTTAAGGTTGTGATAGTTAGTTCTTGTAGGACACTTAAAAACATTCCAAGGGTTCTAGGATTGTTTCTAGAGGTACGAAATCCTCAACTATTTATGTGATACATGCAAAAATAATTAAAATTGTTCATGTAGTTGAACCAGTTAAAAAAGTTGAGTTATAGAATAAGAGGTTGTGTCACATGAGTGAGAAAGATATGGTTGAGCTAACTAAGCGAGATGTTTTGTTGGACATGAGATATCCACACTTGAAGAATTGTGATTATTATTTTGCAAAAGAAACAAGAATATAGTTTATTTTCAAAATCACTCACCTAGAAGACCGTCAATTCATGATTTGATGCATATCATCTATGCAATCCTTTAAAAACAAGAACTCTTTAGGGAAGTGCATATTTTATGACGTTTATTTATGACCATTAAATAAATACTTGGGTTTACACTTTGAAGAGTAAATATGATGTTTTGAGCGTGTTTAAACAATTTAAGACATTAGTTGAATGTGAAACTAAGAAGAAGTTGAAGTGCATATGCACAATTAATGGAGGTGAATATTTGAGATCATTTTACTCTTATTGTTGAAAGGATGAATAAGACATTGGTTGAAAGAGTTAACTTTTTTGTTTGGGGGTAGCATTGAGCACAATTGTGCATGTCTTAAACCTTTCACCATGTGTGTCCTTCCAATATGAAGTATCATATATGGTTTGATCAGGTAAAAATATTTTTTATCATTGCTTGTGTCTTTTTGGATGTAAAACATTTGTAGATATCCCTAAAGAGGATGTTAATGGTTGGTAATGTGTGTTCATTGGCTATCGCCTAAATGGAGTTGACTACAAGTTTTATGATCATGTTATGAAGAAATTTCTCAGAAGTTATGATACTGAGTTCACAGAATACCAGCATTGAAAGACATTGTTAATGCAAATGTCTCATGTGAGCCTAGACATGAATTAGAAAAGTTTGAGGGTTTCTGATTAGCTAAATGAAGTTAATGGTGATGAAATTAAAGATAAAAGTTGTGGCAATGAACGAATGCAAGTACAACATTGATTGAACAATGTTAGAACTTCTGTATCGGTTAGAGATACAAATGAAGATGATGTTGTTTCGTTAAGAAAGTCACCATTGAAGAAGGTTGATACTTGCGATAAGATTGTCAGAATGACAATGTTTTACCCCACTTGAGTAGTGAGATGAAGATATGTTGGGTGAGTCCTTCCTCAAATGGCAGCCCACACCAATTAAAAGAAACAGAAGAAAAATAAAATAAAGTGTGTGTGTGTGTGTTTTTTTGGGCTTGACCCATATGTTATAAGGAAAAGAAAAGTGATTTGGAATCCCTAGTTGTTGAAATTAGCAAGCAGTGTGCACAAGGAAAAAGAAAAGAAGGTGTCGCGACTGAATCATATTATGGCCAAGAAAGAAGATTTTTGGGAACCATTGATGGATGTTGGTTCCGCAAATGTTCTCTGATTCAGATGAAATTTTAGTATGTTGTTCATCCCACTAAGTTTTTTATTCTAATAATTTTTATTAGTAGTTTTGTCTTATTTGAGAGTCAGTTTGTGATTCTCACTTTTGTGAAGGTGCTCTGTTAATATTTGGTTTCTACCATATAATGATGATTGTTGTTCTCTAGAAGTTATTTATTTGGTCTGGACAACTCGTAATTATTACTCTGCTTTGAGGAGTTTTCCACGTTAAAATTTGTGGTATCCGATTTATAGGTATTTACTTTTTTTTATTGCTATTGGTTGTGTTGATAATTTATGAGTTCAGGTGTAGCAGCTTAATATCAGAAGGAAAAACTCCAAATTAAATTGTTTAGTTATAACGTATTAGGACCTTTGTTGCATTAAAAGTTTATATAAAGGTTTAATTTGAGAATTCAGTTGGACTATTTTCCTTATGAATCTATTTGAAATATTGTAAACCATAATTGATTGGTAGTTGAATTGCTTTAAATTGATTTAGACTATTCTTTATATTTACTTGCCTCTAATATATTAAGATGCATAGATTGAGATGTCAACTTCTAGATAATTGGTATTGAGTCTTACATTTTGATATCAGAGCAGGTCGGTCCAATTGGACTGTAGGGTAGAAGGTTAAATTTAGGATACTTCTCTTTTGGTTATATGTTCTAAGTATCGTTCCACAAAATGTTAAGTCTGATCAACTTAATATTGACATGCAGAACAATGACAGAAAGGCTTGGAAAATAAGATGAGATAGGCATTGTATTATGTGAGTGACATCTGATTTGGAAAAGTGATAGGACTTTCCATTAGGTAGTTTAGGCTTGTGTATAGAAGCACATAAAGATAAGCTTTAGAAACAAATGGTTTATGTGTAGTAAAGTGATTAGATTGTATATAATATTAGGTTAATAAAAAGTAAGGTTAAGCACACAAACTTTTGAGTTATATGGAATGTAAGGTTAGTAGAAATGAAGTATCCTTAACCTAGGAATCAAATTAGGAGATCACACCATATCATGAGTTACATGG
The DNA here is from genome assembly GCA_037974295.1 of Cicer cuneatum. Classification (NCBI taxonomy): domain Eukaryota; kingdom Viridiplantae; phylum Streptophyta; class Magnoliopsida; order Fabales; family Fabaceae; genus Cicer; species Cicer cuneatum. The sequence goes on along the minus strand of JBBPBO010001986.1, from coordinate 15,492,479 downwards.
TTTAAACTTCTAGGATTTATTGTTCAAAACATAAGTAAAGTAAAAGGCAGCTACAAACTGCCGAATTTCCATTATAAATGTAGAAGTGAAAAGTTGTTGCCTTTGAGGGTAAGAAGGGAAAGGGTAGTAAATTGAGTGGGTAATGGAAAGAAAGATAGATACTCATTTAGAAGAGTTGGAAGTAGTAAGACTAATAAGTTAGGCAAAATTTTGGCAGTACTTTTGTCAATTACAAGTTGTTTGAAATTAGCATAGATTCTCTATAATAATTACAACATTTTGATAATTCTGGTATATATATTGAAAGTTCTAGCTCTCTTAGGTTTTGGTTTTTGGAGTGGAAGAATTATTTGTGGCTTATTAGAGTGTTGGAACTGTCGTTCCAATGGGATTGGAGTAATGCTTGACAGCTTTGGTAGTTTTTATCGAATGAGTTAAATTTTTGTATCTGGCTCTTAAAAAAAATGAATAAGGAGACTGAGAATTAGTAGTGAGAAATCAAAAGAATACAACTCCCTTTAATCAGATCTATTCTCATTCATTTATTCTATGACGTAGTTTTTCCTCCGATTAGACTTCCTCTGATGCAGTCTTTCTTCTAATGTGACTTTCTCTGATCAGATTGTCCCTTTAACACATTTTCTACACATCAGGTTATTGATAATTAGATTTCCCTCTAATAGGGAACTTCCTTTAATCAGACCTTCACATGAAACAATTCTTCTTCTAATCAGATTTATCTTCGATCAGATTTTCATAGAATATAATTCTTCATCTGACCTCCTTCTAATCAGACTTCCTCTAATTACGTTTCCTTTGATATTAAGGACCTCTGATCAAACTACATCTAATCCAAACTTCCTCTAATCATAATTCCCTCTGATTAGATCTCCTATGATATTAAAATCCTCTAACAGATTATATCTTAATCTAGATTTCCTCTAATTAGATATCTTTACATCCAATTTATAATAAAAATTGTTGTGAGTAAAGATATGATTTTGGAAAAGGGGTGAGATGTTCAGAACTTGGCCTTTGAGCCACAATTTGAGAACGTTAGTTCTAAGCATACAATAATATGCAACACATTGTTTGCCACACTACCTAGTTCAGTTACAATGTTGCCTGCTAATATCGTTGTCAATATCGATGACATCAAACAAAAACTTTCCTCTCAGTTTTGCCCTTTTCAACGTTGCCTCCAATTCTGGGTTCGTGCCATTGATATTTACACTGGATACAAGGTGTTTCAAGTGAAGGTGAATTTCGAGAAGGATGTACAAAAGCAGAAAGTAATGTGGGAAAGATATCACGAGCTTGCTGCTGATAAGGTTTATTCCATGTGTTCTGACCTTGGTGGTTTCTTCCTCAAGATTGCACAAATTTTAGGGAAGCCGGATTTGGCACCTGCTGGATGGGTGAGAAGGCTTGTTACCTTATGTGATCAAGCTCCGACAACATCTTTTCACACAATTAAACTTTGATGTTGGGATAGTGTATTGATGATGTGTTCGAAAAATTTGATGTTGAGCCTCTTGGTTCTGCTTCAATTGCTCAGGTCCATAGAGTAAGACTGAAAGTTTTTGCTTTGTTTTTGCTTTGTACATGCAAAAAACATATATCAAATTTGATCTATATTTGATGACAAGAAAAATGGAAAAATAGATTGGATATGAGTTTGACTTCACGAGGGAGGTCAGTGCAATGGAAAGGATTAGAAAGTTCTTGTATAAAATTAACAAAAAGACTCATGTTTTGGTGCCAATAGTAATACGAGATATGGTTACTAGAAGGGTCCTAGTTATGAAATAGCAAAGAGAAACATAAATCCTCATGGTAAGGTTGTAGCTTCCGCAAACCAGAAAATTCTTCAAAGCTTGACTCTAGCATATGGTCAAATGATTTTGAAAAACGAGTTCTTCCATGTTGATCCTCATCCAAGAAATATCCTGATTTGTAATGGATCAGAGGTTGCCTTGCTAGACTATGGACAGGTGAAGGATCTCCCAGAGCCACTGAGGCTTGGTTATGCTAATCTAGTTCTTGCAATGGTTGGTGGTGATCCAATAAGAGCTTCAGAGAGCTACAGGGAGCTTGGTATAGATACATTAAGCAAATGTGAAAATGAGCTACAAGAAATGCTTAAACAAGCACAAACAATGTTTGACACAAAATTACCTTCTGGTGTGAAAATGCTGCAACCTTTTTTAGAGGAATCTTCAATTAGAAAAAAAAGTTGTTGTTCAAGCTTTCCCAGAAGAACTATTTTCTATACTTTGAACAGTGCATCTACTGAGGGGACTTAGTGTTGGACTTGGAATCAATTATTCTTGTGCAGAACAGTGGAGATCTATTACTGAAGAAGCTTTGTCTCATAGTGGCAAATTTAAAGGAAAAGATTTTAGGCGCATAGGTAGAAAACTTGGTATAGTAAAAACATTATTTTGGAGAGACTAAATAGGTAGGTATGGATCAATCTGCATTCTTTTAGTTTGTTGATTGACTGGTGAATTCTCTGTGTGGCATTGAAGAAAGATAAGTTCATCTTCATCTTCAATATGGCATGTAAGTTTGACATTGATGGCGAGGCAATCTCAAGTAGATATTTCAGTGTGTTGGCAGCTAGTTTTTAGAAATTTAAAATGTTTTGGAGATTGTTCTTGAGGTATTTTATACAAGATTTGTTGCCTACCATTATTTGATGAAATTATGCAAATTGTATATTTTAGTATGGAAATGAACTTTCCTATGATTTAAGTTGATTATTATCTACCACTAATACACTTAAGTGAGTTTAAAGAATACCTTGGCAATGGAATTGACAGTAGAGTGACCTGGTGCACTATTCTTTCAATGATACAAAACCAATAAGTGTTAAAGAGATTATGAATAAAGGATTTGTGAGAGAAACAATGATGAAAGAACTAAAGGGAATTGAGCTAAAGCAGGTGGCTCAATTGCCAATTATAAATTAAATTGGGGACCAAGGGATTGAATGATTCAAAATAGTTAGAAAGACTAAGTTGAGGTGGCAGGTTAGGACAACTAACTACTTCCTCGATCTAATATTGCTTAAGCAAAGAAAGGGCTGGCGAAGCATAAAAAGGGAACATGCTGGTGAATATTGGAGAAGACTTAACATGACCTGCTACAATTTTACTATTACCAATTTAGAGTCAAAACCAAGTCTGAAAAGGACCTGAAGGAAAACAATTGGATGTCACTCCTTTTAAACTAGATTGTTGAGCCATTAAGTAAGTGTGCAATAGTAGGACTGTTACAACTTTTAGAGATTCCTTGAGGGAAATAGGAATTCATAACCATATGACTTGGGTGTAAGTCAGCCTTTTCCTATCTGTCAAGATCCTTACAATGCTCCCAAGTTGACCAGAATGATGATAAAGGTGATACTGAGCGACATGAGCACCTTCCAGCCTAAAATTAGATAACCGTCATGAGTCCACTCCCAATCACTAATGGACCCTTTCTTACATCTTTAAGAACCTCCTTGAACTTTATGACTGCTAGCCATTAACAGATTGATGAGAAAGTTGAAGAATAATTCATACTCTAGGAAACAAGTTGAGTCTTTAAGTTTTAGAGGATTAAGGCAGTTAAGACAAGTCATTGCCTTTGGAAATTCTTATTCATTTTTTGCCTCTCGCAATTTTATTCTCTTTTTGCCTCTGGAAATTCGTGTTCATTTTGCATCTCGCAATTTTATTCGTCCCTGTCTGTGGTAACTATTTTTCATTTATGTCTCTAGTTGTTCCTATTCATTTCTAACTCTAGTAGGACTTACCATTACTTGGTGGAAATTGTTGTAGGAGGTTCATGACCAGATAAAGTAGTTTCTAAAATTTTGAGGGCAAAATTTTTTTAAGAGGGGAAGAATGTGATAACCCAATTAATTAAAACTTAAATAATATTATTAATTTTAGAAATATGGTTTTTTTAGAAATAGGGTTCTCAAATATTATTAATTTTAGAAATAGAATTTTTTTATTTTAACTTAAATTGATAAAGAAGGACACAAGAGTAATAAGGGATAAAGACCAATGGATAATTTGGAAATTTCCTTTCTTTTCCCTCTCATAAATCCTTCACGGAAAGACATTTCACCGCGAGCTCGTTCTCTCCTCTTCCGTAAACCAATCTTGTAAAAAATCCATTTGTTACTGTTTAGCTTTTTCTCTATGTTCCCCATTTTTAAGCTTCCTCGAAATCTTCCAAAACTAAAAAGTTCACTAACATCCCTAAACTTGTTCAACACCGTTGCATGCGGAAGTCTGTCTCTTTATCCTTGTGAATCAGCCCAAATTAGTGGACACAAGTAAAACACGACCAGACAAGAGGGATTCGAGCTGAAGCAGGGAATCTGAAATTAAAGGAGTTCAAAAATGAGTTGGGACACAAGTTCCTTCTTCATAGTACAATTAGGCGAGTTCTTTACCTTTTTATTATGTGAGATTGGGGGATTAAATTTTATTACAAATTCTGAAACTGTTTGAAAAATAAAAAGGGAATGGAAGATAAGAACTAAAATAGTGGAAAAAAAAAACAAAAAAAAAGAAGAAATTTAGCATATAGGAATTTCATTGAAAATTTGAGTTTATCTATATTAATTTAGAACATGCATATAGTTTATCTCTGTTTGGTGATGTTGTGAATGAATTATGTGTTAGGAAAATTTAATTAGATGCGTAGACCTTAATTTAATTTAATGCTTGTCGAGCACAATTACTGCTTGTTACTATTGCTGCCTCTGATGCGTATGCGAAACTGTGAGTTATGAATTCTTTAAAGCAACCGTTTTGGGGTTATTACGGGTTTGGAGAAGTTGAGTGTGAGGAAATGAAATTTTTCGCATGTAGGTATTTTAAAACTGCATCCAAATGATTTTTCATAACTCTGAAGTTGTTATTAATTTCATGACTCTGATGTTGTTTCTACTTTTTGCCTCCGATTCTAGTTTCGAATTAGGAACTTAGGATTAAATTATTATGGATTTACTATATTGCTAAGTTATTTAAAATTGTTGTGGATGAAGGATGCATTGCATACATGACGTGATAAAAATATTTCATACAAAACATCTCAAGTTCAATACACTATCATTAATCAGATCTTGCATGGCCTTATTCACGGTGGGAATCAAGTTGTTCCAGGCATGGCTCAACAGGTAAAAGAGAACAATCAGGACACTGATTGGGGTTTGGCCAGACCACCTTTCTTTGTTTACAAGGAAAGAATTTCAGAGGTCATATGCACTTTCCAGAATCATTCTAAAAGAATTATTTCAGTTCAATTTTAAAAAGAAAGTGAAGTTGAGAACTTCAGCTTGAGATGTATCGTATCAGAATTTTATGTTTTTTTGCAGTTTTTTTATTTAATTAGTAAAAGAATAATTTCAAACTTCCTCTCTTTAAATTGAAAATTCAGTTGGTCTATTGTACCTTATGAATGTTTTTGAACAATTGTATACCATAAATGATTGGTAGTTGAATTGCTTTAAATTGATTGAGACTATTCTTTATATTTACTTGTCTCTAATATATTAAGATGTATAGATTAAAATGTCAAATTCTAAATAATTGATATTGAGTCTTACAATATCTTATAGATCTCTATAAGTTTTTACATAAATACAAAATCATTAGATATGTTTTTACATCAAAATTAATGTTAAATATCAAAATAGTTAAAACGTTAATTTCAACATAAAATGATTTTATATTTATGTAAAAATTTATTAACATCAATCAAATTTAAAAATTATATATCAAATAAAATATTATTGAGTATTATAATATTTAAGTAATATTAAGTTAAAGTAGTTTGATCTCTCCACTAATAATAATAATAATATTAATAGTAATAAAAATATTATTCATATTTATTTAAATAGATCATCTTGATAGATCTAATAAACTTTTTTACCGTTGGATTGAAAGATTATATCTTATAAATCTCTATAAATTATTACATAAATATAAAATTATTGGATGTTTTATTGATGTTCATCAAAATCAATGTTATATATCAAAAAATAGTTAAGACATTAATTTTGATATAAAATGATTTTATATTTATATAAAAATATATTAACATGATTTATATAATATAACATTTCAATTCAACGATCAAATTTAAAAATTATATATCAATTAAAATATTATTGAGTTTTTTAATACTTAAGTAATATTAGTAGCTTGATCCTCCACTAATAATAATAATAATAATAATAATAATAATATTCATATTTATTTAAATAGGTTATCTTGTAGACGTAATAAACCTTTTTTATGATATATAATTTAACTTTTTCAATTAAATATAGTTCTAAGAATATTTTAACCTTATTTATGTTTTAAAAAATCTGACATGTTAATCTGTAAGCCTCCCACCGACTACACGACTTATTTCCACATCTACCAATAATGCATCGAAAATAAATATAATTAATTAACAATAGTTTATGTTTGTTTATTAGTATTGATCAGACATTTTCCTCCCTCTATCCATTAAAATTGTAGCACTGCTTTAGAGTTTCCAAAAAGCATTGACAATAGATATGAAGGGACAATTGCACACTGTACTACTTGGGAAAGGCTTCCGAATTTAAAGAGCTGTCCTATTTTTATAAAGATCCAAAAAAGGAGAAAAAAATTATAAAAAACAAAAACTGTATAGATATTACTGTGTTATATCAAATAATGTATCAACAATATATTTCTTGAAAGGAGTTTATATCCCCAAATCCTTTGACTTGATTGAAAGGAGCTTATATCCTAGAATTGGATTCGGTGCTTTGAATATTTTGCTGCATTCACATATTCAAAAAAACATTAGTAGCGTTAGATTTTAATCACACAATCTAAAAAAATTACAATTTTTATTTTATATTTTAAGACACCTGTATTAAATTTGAACTGTTGGTTCTTAAATCTCGATTGCAAAGAGGTCGGTCTCAAATTCTATTTATAATAAATTAAAGTATCTCTTATACTTTAATTAATATTGTGTATATAAAAAATATCAATGGTTAATGTTTTAGACAACTGTTACATATAATTAAGGAAATTTGATCACGATGTAAAAAGAAAAAACGAAACGTGCCCACTGAATTTATATATGTTCACAATCACAACATAAAAAATGTCACTGCCAGCTGTGTGGCACATCGTATTTGACGAAGAATTATTAGACATGGCTCTTTACAACCAAAGTACTGACAAAGACTATATAATATATCTAGTTTACTTTACAATAGAATATTTTGGTGATTTTTATTAAGGTAAAGACCTCGTGAAGATATAATAATTATAATAATAAAAAGATATAATTTTTTTAAGGGAAGGACCTCGTGAAGAAGATATAATAATAAAAAAATAAAAAATTATCTAAAGGGAGAAATTGCGTATACTGCTCTGTCAAGGGCTATCGATTGAAAACTAAGTACTCAAAAAAATGGCCGAAACAAAGTTGAGCAGTTTCAAGGATGAAAGATGGTCGCTGCAGGGTATGACTGCGTTAGTGACAGGAGGAACCCGAGGAATCGGATAATTATTATAATTATTATAATAATAATAATAATAATAATAATAATAATAATAATTATTATTATTATTATTATTATTATTATTATTATTATTATTATTATTATTACACTAAATAGCTCTTGTGGTCCTTAACTTAATTTCAAGTTAATGTTTTAGTCCTTTATCTTTTTTTTTTCTTTTTGATTTGATCTTTTATTTTAATTTTAAGTGACAATTTAATCTTTTATGTTTTAAAATGTTAATAATATTAATTTTTTTTTACAAAAATTCAAAAAATTCATCAAAATTTTCAACAAAAACCTATAAAATTAATTATATTCTTTAATATAATACAAATTTCATCAAATTCGTAACTCAAATATTCAAATAAACTCATATTTTTATTCTTTATTTGATTTTTAAAATTTCATCTCTAACAACATCAAATTTTTGATAATTTTATAATTAATATAATTTTGAGTTATGAATTGATAAAATTTGAATATAATTAATTTTATGGGTTTTGGTTGAAAATTTTGATGAATTTTTTAATTTATTGTAAAAAAAATGATAATATTGTTGACATTTTAAAACATAAAATATCAAATTGTCACTTAAAATTAAAATAAATGACTAAATCGGAAAAAGAAAAAAAAAGATAAAGGACTAAAACGTTAACTGAAATTAAGTTAAGGGACCACATGTGCTATTTAACTTTATTATTATTATTATTATTATTATTATTATTATGTCTGAACTATTCTCTATTTAGTGGTTTTTTTATTGTTACATAGAATTTAAGTATAAATTCTGATTTAAATAATTTTTGATCTGTAATTAATTACTTTCAATCGAATTTTGAATTATTAGAATCTAATTCTCCTGATAACAAGAGAATTAAAACAAAATATAAATTTTGAAAATTATGCAAGAATTTTTAATCAATTCAAACATGTTTTATCTCACAAACAATACATTTAAGGGAAACAAAAATAATCGAACACTAATCTCCCGCTATTGCTATGTTGGATTTTGGTTTCAAGCTGCAAGCAAGACAGTTTGGTTTTCTAAATCCTTACTCACTTAAATTCGATAGTGTAATTTTTCTGAAGAGAAAAGACACCAAGAAAAGAGAACAACAATTGTATTTATAGAACTACAACCATCACAAATTTAACAACGTATTGTTAAATAATATTATTATATATTAGTAATAAGAGTATTTTAGACTTTTCTATTCTCTTATATATATATATATATATTTATTGTAACTCTATTACCTTCACGTTTTGTTCATTTTGGTTATGAAATCTTAATGGGGTTCTTTCTCTTCTTCCTCTTTTCTATGTTTATGTTTGTTTATAATTGTTAATATGATATTAGAGCTTTGGTTAATTTTGGGATTTATTATAAAGTGGTCCACAACTAAGTGGGGTTCGGGATAAATATTGCTAGCAGGCTGAATTCATAGGATTTAGTAGTACAAGCCAACAAAATATAGGTTGACTTCACTTACTGGTTGTTGGTTACAAGGATATTATTAGCAAAATGTTTCTTCTATACTTACCACAGTGTCCACAGCTTAACCGGTACCGATTTGCTCCCTCCGTTTACGATCCGATTTTGCCTATTTGTTTCTGGTGTGATTCTGCTCTTCTGTTTCCGGTGTGGTTCTACGCTTCTGTTTCCGTCACGATTTTGTTTGGTTCTTGTTTGATTATGTTTTTGATATGTTATCCCTAATTTATTTTGTCTTAGTGATTGTATTCGTCGTATTTTTCTGTCATTATTTGTTACTGTTGGTGCTAAGGATGATTCTCTGCAAGCTGTTAGTGTCCACCTCAATGGACAAAATTACTCTTATCGGAGTTATGTGAGAAAAAAATTTGATTCGAAAAGATATGTAGGGTTATGTTGATGGAACTACTGTTAAGCCTACAAAAAAAAGGGATACGGCTAAATATGCAAAACATTTGAAAACATGGAATGTTAGTAATTCAAAAATCATTACTTGGATTAATATTTATGTTGAGCTGTCTATAGGTGTACAACTAGCAAAATATGATAGTGCTAAAGAGATTTGGGATCACTTGAAACCTTTGTATGTTTAGTCTAACTTAAGTAGAACAATTTGACCATTCGAGAATTATATTCGGAAATGACTAATTTTTGGGATCAATTGGCTCTTATGGAATCAATTGAGTTTAAAGCTGTCAAAGTGTACATTGATAAGAGAGAAAAGCAACATATGGTTTGGTTTTTGATGACTCTTCGTGATGATTTTGAGGGACTTTGTGGGGGTATTTTGCATCGTTCTCCTCTTCCTACTGTTGAATCAGTAATTAGTGAATTGTTGGCAAAAGGAATCAGACTTAAGACCCACTTCATTGTGTCAGATAAGAGAATTCTCTCAACTCCCCCATCTATTTTTGTTGCTTCTATTCAATCACATGCCATGTCTGCCTTATCTACTAAAGGATTAAAATCCTCTAGTGTGTCACATATATCTCTTTTCATATGGATTCTTGATTCTGGAGCATCTCACCATATGACATGTGATGATAAATCTTTTGTGTATGTGAATCATGCCTCGTATGTGTCGGCTATGATTGCTGATGGCAATTATATGTCATTAGTAGGCATTGGTTCTGTCTCTACACCTAACTTGTCTCTTTTTGATGTTTATTATATTCATAATCTCACTTTAAGTCTTGCTTCTGTTAGTCAACTATGTGATTTCAGTTATTCAGTTATATTTTCCTCTACTTCTTGTTATGTGAATGATCCATATTTTTGAGAGGCTGATTGGGGCATACCATACATAGTAGGGACTTTATGTTTTGGATGACCTGCGAGTCCAAGATAATGCAGCCTCAATAACCACTGCTAACTTATTATCTAGTTTTCGCTTGAGTTCTTCGTCTTCTAGTTTTTATTTATGACATTCTCGCTGTTACACCCCAATTTTTAACAGCGCGAGTGTATTTTTTTATTTAAAAAAACAATATAACAACTTAAAACAAATAAAAGAATTTCAACTTAATTCAAAAGAATTAAAAGAAATTAAAATTAAACCATTGAAAGAAATTAGAATTAAATCATTCAAAATAGTAATGCGTCGTAATCCAAAACAACAAAAGTAATTAAATAATTTCATTATAATATAACCAAGTAAAATAGTTTTGGAAATTAATATTCGGATATATAAACAGAAAATACACCGGGGCTATGAGACCAGTCAAACAACACTCATACCCCAGGGGTATTCTCGGCAGACACCTGCGCAAAAGTGCTGCTCCAATAATGCTAACTCTCCCCCATGGTCACATCAAAAAATTGGGATCATGGACCCACCAAAAGTCACTATCAGAGTGCGTAATAGATACAATCATCCTCAAAAGAAATAAATACAGCCACCAAACGCTAGGCCCTATACAACAAGTCTAGTCTGATCATGCACTAAAACTACAGTAGCATGAGTTACCACCGCACTCTCTACAAGTCTCATCTGACGCATCAGCTCGCCTCAACGTGCCGTCCTCCTCCTCATCAGCCAGAGAAGTTTCAGTCTCCTCTGAAGTCAGATCTATCCATGATCTAGGTCGCTTCGGCGGAGCCAGAATCTCAAAGCAGTCCTCTACTGGCCTTGACGGACCTGGAATGTCAACCGCTGCTGGCATCGACCCTCTATCCTTCTCTCACGCTTCTGGTTCAGGCACCACACCTCCTGCTACCGTGGTAGGAGTCACCACACCTACAGTGGCCTCCGTCTCAACCCCAACTCTCGGACCCTCTGCATCCGCGAATACTTCGTTCGCCTCCAGTACCAGTCTGGAAGGTACCTGAAAAAATCGATCAGTGTGTGAGTGTGCTCCACAAAAGACACTGCCCCCGCGATCCTGCTAGTCCTCACCAATCTCCCCGTATACATAGCCCTGCTTGAGGCGGGGTCGTACACCCAAGCAGTCGGTACGTGAAGATCAAGGAAATCTAACGACGTCTCCGTCGTCAGTGTAACCGTCGGTGGTACGGGTTTGGGTATCATCTGAGGGTAAAACCCTAATTTTACAAAATAATGTAAAGGGTCACCAACCGAAATTAACAATTAACATTTAGCAGTTATGTCAAAGATAACACATATATACATGGCATGTTCCAATGCTATAACAACAGTGATAAAATAAGTATACTCACTTATTAAAATGTATAACAACTACATTTTTGAGAAATAAACGATTTAACATACAATTCATGTTGCAAATACAAATACAATCAACAATCACAATAATTCATTAGGAACTTAGAATTTTAAGGTACTTGCACACATCGATTTTCACACATTAGCCCACATCAATCATGATTCTCAATCAACCATCCCAATGCATTGTGTCTATGCCAATGTACACAACTCTGGAATTTCCAGGATGAAAGCCTTCCTTGAAGGTGCGAAAATCATAATTGTACTGCCTATCACAGGCCAAATTACTAATTACCAAGGTGCAGTTGCATCATAGACTAGCATGATTTACTTGTGTAGCCTATCACAGGCCCTACACATAAGTTAAATCCCCGTAAGGATAAGATGAACCATCAAATACACGCGGAACCACCCTGTAGCCCATCACGATCACTACTTAACTTCGTGGCCCATCACGGTCACCACATGACAACAAAACCCTCCTCGAAGGGGCTTAAATCGTAATTGTACTGCCTATCACAGGCCAAAGTACTAATTACCAAGGTGCAGTCGCAACATAGACTAGCACACTTTACTTGTGTTAGCCTATCACAAGCCCTACACATAAGTTAAATCCTCACACGGATAGAATGGACCGTCAAATACACACGGAACCACCTTGTAGCCCATCACGGTCACTGCTTAACTTCACGGCCCATCACGGTCACCGCTCAAACTCTGTGACCCATCGCGGTCACCACCTGACTATGCAATGCATGAGCGTACTCTATTTCTCTTCACTGAAATAAGTACGTAAATGAAAATATGGAACCCGAACACTTCATCACCATATCAAACAATCTCAAAGAATCTCATATAGTTTATCATATGCCTTAGAAATGTTTTCCAAATGATTAAGTGCATAAACCAATGTTTAAAAATAGAATTTTTTGAAAAATCAAATATGTATTCGAATACAGCTTCCTTGTAGCCGAATACAGATGCTAAAACAGTAGCAACATTTGCAATTCTGTATTTGAATACGAGAGGGTCGTAGCCGAATACAGATGCGAAGTTTGTAGCAAAATCTGCAATTCAGTATTCGAATACGAGAGTGTCGTAGCCGAATAAAGATGTGAAGTCAGAAGCAAAAACTGCAATTCTGTATTCGAATACAAGAGTGTCGTAGCCGAATACAAATGCTAAGTCAGTAGCAAAAATCACGTATTTGTATTCAAATACGGGGTATCGTATTCGAATACGAGGTTCAAAATTTGAATAAAAACTGAACTTTACAGAAGTGTATTCGAATACGCTAGTGCCGTATCCGAATACATCTTCGAAAACAATAGGATTTCCCAATAAATTTCAATACAGTTTCAAACTCTTTTTTTTGTAAAACCAACACAAACACCATAACACAATCACAACTTTTTTAACCACAAAACTCAGAACATCATCAACACAACAGAATGATTTCTTACTCATCAACAACAACAGAAAACAATATCTCAGCAAAGATTGCATCTTGATCATCAACAACAACAGAAATGGCAGTTTTATTGTCAAAACATAACATCACGTTTTTAACAAACATAACCCAATAATCATCCATCAAACATGCATTTAATGTCCTTACATGCAATCTAAAAAGTTGGAAGGAGTCCTTTACCTTCGTTACGCTTTCTCGCTCGTTTTCGTTACCGCGACTAAAACCGACGAAACTCCCGCTCGCGTCGTCGCTACCAAAGTAACTTTCCCTCTTGACACTCTTTGATTTGAGGCTTGAATTTCGAAGTAATGTGGGTTTTGAGTATGGTTTTTTTTTTCTTCTTCACCAACACAAATAGAACCAAGAAAAGAAGAAGGGAGAAAGAAAGAAAAGGCACGCGGGCAGGTGAGGGAGAAACTATTTCTGATTTTTCCTTTACTTCCTTCTCACTTGCATGCATATATATACACATACTCCTTGCCACATAATATATATAAATATATATATATATATATATATATATATATATATATATATATTACAATTAAACTTAACCCTCAAGTAACTAAATATTGCCGTTGCAACTCTATCGACAGATAATTTGCCCAGTATTAATTCTTCATTAATAAAATTAAATAATCATTCGTCGAATAATTTCAGTCAATCTAAAAAATATTTGATAGTTAACCCGTAAAATAATTTAAACTTGACTGAAAAGTCTAAATAGTTTAAATACAAAATACCCCAAAATTCCGTAAATTAATATTTAAAATTAAGGATCTTACACTCGCCTTGGACATGTTTTTGCATATAGATTAAATTATTTGGCTTCTATTGGAGCTTTACGACAACTACAAACCAGTGATATTTCAAATTGTTGTAATTGTAAACTCGCTAAATTTTCAGCTTTACCGTTTAGTAAAAGTGTTTCTGTTTCATATGCGCCTTTTGATTTAGTTCACTATGATGTTTGAGGTCTATCACTAGTCCTCACCAATGATGCTGCTGGTGAGAAAAAAAGTTCTTTTTACGATAATACTATTAATTAATATATAAAAAAAGACAATGTTACTTGGACATTCACTATTAATAGTATGTCTACTATATATTTAAGAATATAATTAGTTAAAAAAATGGAATAAAATATACAAATGTTGTTATTTTAATATTTTTTAATCTATATTTTTCAATAACACATAATAAAAAACACAAGATAAATATTTTTTAAGTAATAAATATAAAAAATTATGGAATAAATATTAGTTATTGATACATAAAAAATCACAAGACAAATATTTATCATAGATAAATATTAAAAAAGCATGAGACAATTCTTTGTTATTGATTAATATAAAAAAATATTTTATAGATATAAAAAGAATATTTGATAGTTATTTATCAATAAATAAAATGAAATATTTTGTTTAAAATCTAATAAAAACACGTGTAAAATATCAACGTGTTATCCGTACGACATCAATAGTTTCTTACTCGTATAATTAAGAATAGAATATGCTAGGAAAATTACAATTTGTCTATTCAAATTTTTGTCTTTTTGCTTTATTTATGGATTCAATAGCTATTCCTCTAATTCAAATTTCAAACTATGTTTCCCTCTTTTCCCTCATTTTACTCTAAACCTCTCTCATTCTTTTTTTTTTATTTCTTTTTTTTTTTCCTTTCAATTTTTACAGAGATATATTAAAGTTGATTTAATAAACTACAAATTGTGATGAGTCATTTTATTTTATTTTTTAATATCGATATATTCATTTTTTACAACCAGATCTATAATATTTAATCGATACAAAATTGTAGCAGTAAAATGTGATTTTTTTTATAAATATTGTATATAACACGAAAAGAAATTTCTTTTGAAAATCAGGCCGTTCATGAAATGGTAAAAAAAATTTAGTTTTCGAAAATCAATCTACTAAGTCAATAAAGTGAAGACAAATTTAAAATACGATGATATTTATGATATCACTAATGTATCTTATCTTTATTAAATTTTATATCATTTATTATCTCTATTATATCTTGCATATCAAACATATCTTTGTTCTTTATTAATTTGTCCATAATAACAAATTAAATTATTAAATTAATAATATTTTTAGTTTTTGACCATGACACCTCATTAAAAAAACAATGTAGCACTTGATACATGGACTTCCATTAAACACGTCTCTCTATAATTAAAATAAAGATTAAACACCTTAACAAATAACATGGGGTGACAAAAATTTTAAAGGAATTTTGGTAGAGATTATAAATAAAATTTAGTATATTTAGAAAAAAAAAATGTAACCTAACAACTAATCATGGAAGAAAAAATAAATTATTATTGAATAAAGAAAGATAAAATTAAAAGTAAAATAATTTAATTTCAAGGTAAAATTAAAAGAGAAGAAATTACACCTTAATTTAGTATCTATTTTTTTAATTTAACCTAGCAATATTTGCTAATTAAACTATAATTTAAGACGGTATCTACTTATTTATATAAGGAAAACACAGTTTCAAAATTATTGATTATTTTGTCAAAAAATTACTGAATATAATGCACGGCCAAAGTGATTAACATAAAAGATAATTATGTGCGCTAAATTGCTAATAAGAGAATTGGAACCGAACCACTAAAATTTATTTCAAGTCAATCAACGGTTTATATGTTGCAATATGATGGCATCAAATATTGTTGGTGTCGAGGATCCGAATTCTCATTTTAATCTTCTTCTACTAATTTGATATTTTTGAATAGTAATTGGTGAATGGTGAATGATTATTTTGGTTTTAATAACTTTATATGTTAATTCCTTATTTTACTATTATGAATAAGGCACGCAATTGTGGAAGAGTTAGCAGAATTTGGAGCAGCTGTGCATATATGTGCACGCAATCAAGATGATATTAATAAATGCTTGGAAGAGTGGAAAAGTAAGGGATTTAATGTAACTGGATCTGTATGTGATATACTATGTCATGAACAACGAAAGAAATTAATGGACATTGTTTCCACTATCTTTTGCGGAAAGCTCAATATTCTGGTACAATCAATTCATTTCTTAATTTATTTATTTATTTATTTATTTTGTGCTAACCAATGAATGATTTTATTGCTCAAGCATAGGTAAACAATGCTGCGACAGTTACGATGAAGAAAATAATAGATTATACAAGTGAAGATATAGCAACTATAATGGGTACTAATTTTGAGTCTGGTTACCATTTGTGTCAACTTGCACACCCACTTCTAAAAGAATCTGGATATGGGAGCATTGTATTCACTTCGTCCATTGCAGGTTTAAAAGCTATTTCAGTTTTATCTGTTTATGCAGCAACTAAAGGTATGTTTCCTTTAATTTCTTTATTAATTGAATTTAATGATTAAACTTGAACGAAATAACTCTTGAAAATATATTATCTAAACATTTAATTTAATTCAGGAGCCATGAATCAATTCACCAAAAACTTGGCATTAGAATGGGCAAAGGATAATATTGGTGCAAATGCTGTCGCACCTGGACCTGTTAAGACTTTACTTTTGGATTCTTTTACGGTATGCATTTCTAATATGAAAATTTTATTCTATACCTCTAAATTTAATCTTTATCCTCTCAAATGCAAGAAATTAATTTTTTTGTCCTTGTATAAATATTAAAATTTGTAATTTTTCACCATTCTATTATTTGACTTTTTCAATAAAAAAATGAGTAAATATATTTTCATTTAACTAGAAAACTTTTTTCAAATTTTTCGATCCACAAGATATACTTCGGAAAACTTTTTTTAAGTTTTCCAATAAAGAAGTTTTGAAAAAGGTTTTTCAGTACATATGTCTTTTCTGGAAAACTTTTTCAAGTTTTCCGGATTATATGTTGTGTATCGGAAAACTTGAAAAATTGAAACAAATTTTCCTGTAAAATGGGAATAAAAAAATTAAAGATAAAAAAAAATGTTACGTACCGGAAAACTTTTTCACAAGTTTTCTGGTAAACCATTCTATACCTAAAATCTCGTAAAAAGTTTTTCGGTAGTATACATTTTGAAGCTTCTGTACCGACCAAAAAACTATTTTTAAAGGTTTCCAGTATACACCTTTTTAATCTTCTATACTATGTACTGGAAATCTCTTTAAAAGTTTTTTGGTAACTTCCAAAAAACTTTTACTTACAGAAAAATTTTAATTGTTTGGTTTGAAAATTTTTGAATGGTAAAAAAATGAATTTGAGTTGGTAAAATAGTAAAAAAAATAAAAATATATTTAACATTTTTAAAAATTTGTGGAAATATAAGTACAAAAATGAGAGAATGAGGTAAAGTTTTCTTCTACTATTAGAGTAGTTGTAGTTTTGAACACGATGCTTAGACTTATCAAATTGGGCTCATTTTTTGTATTTCTAAACCAAATTCACTTCTTAATTTAAAATTTTGTTTAGTATAAAAATATTAGGTCATTCTCAAATAATTATTGACTTCAAATTATGCTATAAATAACTTGAAATAAAAAAAAAATGATAATTTTTATGATCTTCAGGGTTAATATTTATTTAAATAATTAAAAATTTAGACAAATTTTTACTATTGAATCAAAATCTAACTTTATTATATTAAGTTTTTTTTAAGACATTTAACTATTTTTCGAATACATATATGATGTTGCATTTATTTAAAGAAACTTTTCTACATTGAAATTGTTTTAAATTTTATTTTTGATATACTATATCATAAAGTTGATTCAAAATTATTGTTCTAATTTACATCAAAACTGATTTTTTTTATAATCACATCATTTAGGCACCACTTAAAAAAACTATAAAGAAAAAAAAATTAAATAATATTTACGTGTGTATGCTCAAATGATGTATTTAAATGGTTGTAACCAATCAAATATTTTATTTGATTGAATTACAAATGAAAATTACTAAAAAAAAATTTAAATTATTAATATATAGAGTATAACTTTTTCGGAGTTCAAAAAGAACAACTAAAATCTTAGAGTGGGTCATTTGAAAAAATTATTGGGATGAGAATTATTGAAAATTTCAATTAACTACTCTTTTTCTATAATTGAGTCATTTGATTATTTTATATATATATTAAGAAAAATGTATAATAAAAAAAGAAAATACAACTTTTATCAAATTATATGTGTTAAATATTGATGCATTATCAATGTCATAAACGCATTATAAAAATATTACATCTAAAGTGATTCAAATAATATTAATTAAAGGAAATAATTGAAACAAAATGTATTAGAAATATGTTGGAATATAATGTGTGAATTTAAAAGTTGTTAAAGTTCCACATTGGAAAAATCTTATATGTTGAGTAGTTTTAATTACTATATAAAGATTCTAAATTTTTTGTTAAAGTCTTACATTGGATATAAAACATATGTGGATTTGCTTCCATCATATATAAAGAGTGTCAATTTATTGTGAAAAGGATACCAAAGTTGGAAGCATTTTCCAACTTTCTCTTTTCTCTCTTTTATATTCTGCTTGAATTTCTGAGCCATTTCTCTCATTTTTTTTCTATCCCTTCGATTTTTAGTGGTTCTAATACACTTCTTTTAGAGCGATTTTTATGTCATAGTCCATTCGATTTTTTAGTGGATATAATATCACTGCCCTTTTAGAGCGGTTCTTATGCTGTAGTCCCTTTGGTTTTGAGTGGTCTTCATACAACAGTCTTTTTTTAGTGGTTTTGTGTACCTTTGGTTTTGAGTGGTCCTCGTACCACAATCCTTTTTGAGCGGCTGTGTACCGTAGTCTTTTTGAGTTATTCGATTATGAGTGATCGGAGTACCATATTGCGAGTGACTTTAACCGTCATATTGAGGGTGTAATTCTAGAACGGTTTTCTACAATGCAGTGGAACTCCGATACAGTGAATTTGAGTTGTTTTATCATCGGGACGTCGTGATTGATAGTCTACTTGCACATTTTGGACAGTGTCGCGAAACGTCTTAAAGAGAGCGACCTAGTTCGTGACTCAACTTAGTAATATATTCGGTGACATAAATTGATTTTCAAACAGTTTTCAAAATTAAAAAAACAACAAAATCCAAAACATCATTCATTTTAAAACAATTTTTTTTACAAGTTTGTTGTTTTGACATGAGAATTTTTTTATTTATTTATTTTGAAATGGACATGAGAATTACTTACAAGCATTACTTCTTGTGAAAATGAACATAACGGTATAAATGCACAATATAACATGTGATTTACCATATATTATATGATGTAACGTTAATAATATCTGCTATAATACTGATTGCAACTGTTTTTTACAGGAACAATCCGAAGGGGATGAAGCTATAGCTGGTGTAGTGTCTCAAACACCCATTTGTCGTATGGGAGAGCCTAAAGAGATATCAGCATTAGTTGCTTTTCTTTGTCTTCCAGCTGCGTCATTCATCACTGGACAAATTATAGCTATTGACGGAGGTTACACTGCTTAGATTGCTTTTACTAGTAATTCATTTGCTTACAATCACTTGTGATGTTCAACTTCGATTCCATGAATAAATTAAATGATCTTTACGCTTAGATTGCTATTACTAGTAATTGATTTGGCAACCAAAGACTTACAATCACTTATGATGTTGAACTTCGATGCCATGAATAAATTTAATCATTACTCCTAGTATTATTTGTTGGAAAAGAAAAGATACACGAGCTCTTGATTCTCTAGCTTAATAAATATAATGTCCTTTCTCCAGCATTCATGTTTCTTATGATATTGTTGGTTGGACCTCTATCTATTTCATTTTATTCGTATGATTTGAGTTTTTTTTATGCCCATTCTTAAAAAAAAAATTAGTTTTTATTGATTTTAACAATAAAATAAGTTTTATTTATTAAAATATATTTATTAATTGCAGTTACTTGATGAATTTGATGAGTTGAGATACAATAAATAAAAGTATATTAATGGCCAAAAAGTAAATAAAATTATATTGATATTATAAAATGACAAATAATTTGAAACGTAGAAAAATGACAAATAAAATATTTAAAATGAGACAAAATAAAAAAAATAGTTATATGCGTTTTCTCGTGTTATTTATTTATTTATTTATTTTAATTTACAACTCATTTTTCTCCGGCTATGCGCAATAATCAGATCTTACCAATAATCAAATGAAAAAATATAATCTTAAAAATAATGTATTGGATACTTTAAAATATTAAAAAGTGATTACTTTAACATAAAACTTTTATTTTAGTTCTTTTTTTTTTAAGTTCTCTAGCATGACTCATTTTTTAAAAGAGAAAATGGGGCTACACCATCAAGAAAGAAACAAAAACAATGAAAACGAAACTAAAAACTCATTGGATAGGCGACAATGCAAAACAAAGTGAATGAGGCAACATCAGAAATAAAATAAAATAAACTCTATCAAAATTATGCATATAGAGTCCACTTCGTCGAAGAAGTCTGTCACTTGATCTGCTTCACGAAGGATATATAAGTGAAAGAATATAAATCTAGCTCACGAAAGATGTCAAGGGTCTCATTAACCAGCATAAAACAATGATGTCTAGTACTATAACTATTTGAAAGTAAGCTTATATCTGATTAACAACTAGAGATAACAACACAACCCACACTTGCATGTACTTACATGAATTTGTCTCAATTTAGGTGGAAAAAATTCACTTTGATTGAGTGCAAATGTTCTTCAAAATTAAAATTCGGGGGTAGATGGGAGTTTGTAGTGTTGATATTCAGTCTGCATCTATACTCGCACTATTAGTAATATTATTGTCATTTTTAAATTTTATATAAATATACATATTTAGTATTTTTTCAATATTAAAAATTATAATCTTCTCTCTATAGTAATATTATTATAAAATGATAATTATTATTTTATTATATTAACTATAATAAATATGACATTTAAGTTTATTATTATTATTATTATATATATATATATATATATGAATGAGTGGGTGTACGAACGGGAAATCCGAACTCTGTGCACGAGCAGGATGGAGATTTAAATTTCATCTAACAAAAAGTGGAGACGAATGCAGGTTTTCTCTGACTAGTCGGATGGGAGATGGGGGCAAAACTCATCCCCACTCTACCCTTTTATCATACCTATTAACAACCGAGCAATCCCTATTAAGCTTGAGACAACGAACAGATGGACCTAATACTATTGGAGCCGCTATCCACCATTTGCCAAATGGTACTCGAATTCATTGCACCCGCGATCAAAGTAGAGTTTCATAAGACCTTTTCATTGTTTGCCCTCCACATACGATCAAGAGGACCACAAAGGTGATAAGCAAATCTTCAACCTAAACTAGATACAAAAGTAATGATATTTCTCATCAACCAAGTGTTCACATTGTACATCCATAAATTCAAATGAAATTATTTAAGGATTCATAATCTATATTGCAAATAGAACATATACTTGCCTAGATCATTCGTCGATGGACACGATTGTCATTTGTTATTTTAAAAGAGAACCCTCAATCTTTTAGGATCTTTCCAACGTTCGATTGAGTGGTAAATATCTTTTGAGGATAACCCGTCCATGTATCTCAAAATATCACAGGACAAACCAAAGAGAAGAACACATCATTCTCACCACATAAAATAAAACAATCATACATACTGATATTATCTGGCACTGACATAACTCTAATGCAATTTATGACACTATGAAGGATAATATATTGCAAAGCATTTCAATGTCATGCATTATTACCATTGTAGTAGCTTTTGACATATAAATACGAATTTGAAAATTTTTAAAATTTTTTACACCTTCCAATTAATTTAGAGGTGTAAAAAATCCTTAAATTTACTTTTTACATATTTAAGTTGGTCAATATGAAAGTATAAAAAATTTTAAAAAATTACAAGTTAGTATTTACACTTCTAAATTTACTCGTGACAAATTTTATCTGAATTGATTAATCTAAAAATAGCTAAAATAAAAAAAGTAATTAAAAGTTATGAGCTCTTGAGAATGTAAAGGGCCGAGAGAAAAAACTCTTTGTTGGTTAAGTGTTTGGGCCTCTCTTTCTTTGTTAAATCTTTCTCTTACTTTCAGCCCATATATATGTCTGGTAGAGAAAAAGAAACGATTCGGCCATCGTGCCCCATCAACAAATATATCAATCATTTGCATATTAATAATTTGTGTAGTTGTTTTTATATACCTTTATTTAAGTAAATATATTAGGCTAAATAGCACCCGTGTTCCCTTGACTTAATTTCAGTTAACGTTTTAGTCTTTTATTTCTTTTTCTCTATTTAGTCATTTATTTTAATTTTAAGTAACAATTTGATCCTTTATATTTTAAAATATCAACAATGTTATCTTTTTTTTTTTACAAAAATTCAAAAAATTCATCAGAATTTTCAACCAAAACCCATAAAATTATTTGTATTCTTCAATATAATAAAAATTTCATCAAATTCAAAACTCAAATCTTCAAATAAACTCATATTTCTATTTCTAACAATATCAAATAAAGAATGAAATTTTTGTATGGGTTTATTTGAAGATTTGAGTTACGAATTTGATGAAATTTGTATTATATTAAGAGTATAATTAATTTTATGGGTTTTGGTTGAAAATTTTGATGAGTTTTTGAATTTTTGTAAAAAAAAAAAGATAATATTGTTGACATTTTAACACATAAAGGATCAAATTGTTACTTAAAATTAAAGTAAAGGACCAAATCGGGAAAAAAAAAAGATAAAAGACTAAAACGTTAACTAAAATTAAGTTAAGGGACCAATGATGCTATTTAGCCAATATATTATTAAAATTAAGTAATAATAAAATCTATCAACCACATATATTTTCTGTAAAAAAATTATGTGTTTTGATTTTGCTATAACATACACGGAGAGATACGTAGGAATAAGGTATTTCCATTGTAAAGTCAAATTAATAAAAAAATATTATTTTGTTTATTATTTTTTTTGGAATAAAATAAATAAAATTAAATAATAACAGTTTATACACAATTAATTAGAGTTATAATTTATTTGTAATTGATCCAACTTTTGATTCAAAATCATTTTCTAAAATTTTATTCAATTATTTTTAATAAAATAAATTTGGTGGCAATTTCTTTTTATGAACTAACCGAACGCGACACAAGACACACAACTAATTTTTACCTAAAATACCGTCAACGCTAATCATTTTGGACTATCACCAAAATTATGCTCCAGATCTACTTTGTTTATAAAAAAATATAAGTACATTTGTACCCACTCATAAAAGGCTTGAGATTTTTTTTTTTTCTTTTTTATCTTAGTGAGTTCATTTGAACTACTTTTTTTTAATCATGTGGCCAAACTTTTTCTAAACTTTTTATATACGAAAAAGAAAAGAAAACGTCATTAGTATCGTTTTTATATGAATTTGGTCTGATGCGTACAATGTTGTAAACCACCACGTACAGGTACAGTACTCGTGTTCAGTATTTTATGTTATCCCTATATTTTGTCCATATATACTCTCTTCCGCTTTAGAGAACTCACTAAATTGTATTTTGCTTTTCTGTTTCCAAGTTATTTGCAGCAAGAAATATGGTTGAAAGAAAGTTGTGCTTCAAAGACCAAAGATGGTCACTCCATGGGATGACAGCTCTGGTAACTGGGGGAACCCGAGGCATAGGGTATGTTTTTTCTTAGATTTGAGTTTGGTCTATCTTATCCACACAAAAAATACTGTTTATAAGGTGATTATTAACTCCACATAAAAATATATTTTCGAGCTATGTGAGATTTGTAATTTTTTTTATTTAATAAGAAATAATAAATTTTATTATAATTAATTGACTTAACTGTGATATTTCAAATTCAAATTCAAGAAAAAACATTCAATATAACAATATCGACATTTATCAATTGAGTTAAGAATATGAGATTCTTAATTTTATCAGGCACATTTGAATATACCATATCTTAATACTATCAATCATATATGAATATACCATCTCTTACTTTAATTTATTATGTTAATAAAATTGTTACATTCATATAAAATTCATTTTTTTCTTATGTTAATAATTTTTCTTTCTTTCTTTTTTTATACTGTGAATCAGGCACGCAATTGTTGAAGAATTAGCAGAATTTGGGGCGGCTGTGCACATATGTGCACGTAATCAAGATGATATTGATGAATGTTTGAAAGAGTGGAAAGGTAAAGGATTTTGTGTCACAGGGTCAGCTTGTGATTTACTTTCCCGTGACCAACGAGAAAAGTTAATGGAAACAGTTGTTTCGATCTTCAATGGAAAACTCAATATTCTAGTAAGATTCCATCATTCAAAATTATAACTACCATAAAAAAATATACATATTTTATGTCTTCACTTAAACTTTTATAATATTATATTGTAATTTTTAAAAAATTTTAATGCAAGTTAATTTATCAAAATGTCTACCTTCATATGATAAAAAAACGACACACAATAAGTGCATAAATCATTCCTCACACAAGTCAATTTAAATGATTATGATCTCTTAGGTCAATAATGCTGCCATGTGTATACCTAAGTCCATCATAGATTATACTGCTGAAGATGTAACAACTACACTGAGTACCAATTTTGAGTCTGGCTATCATCTGTGCCAACTTGCACACCCACTTCTAAAAGCATCAGAATATGGAAGCATAATATTCATATCCTCTGTTGCGGGTTTAAAAGCTTTTGATAATTGTTCTATCTATGCTGCCTCTAAAGGTATGTTTTTCTTACATTTATATATATCAATAGACAAATTATATAATAAAATATTCAAAATATATAAAATATTGTATTCAGGAGCCATGAATCAATTTACCAAGAACTTAGCATTGGAATGGGCAAAAGATAATATTCGAGCAAATTGTGTGGCACCTGGATCTGTTAAGACTGTCCTTTTGGAATCTATTCTGGTATATCATATTTTATAAGCCAAAGTAAAATTAATCAATGATTTTTGTGAAGTGAAAATTACATTATTGATATTATAAAATATAATTAAAATAATTTATATTTAAATTTTTATTGTTAGAAACAATGATGTAACATATTAACGGAATATTTGATTTCTCAATTATGATTTCATATCAATATCATTACAATTTAGACTAATTGTACTGTGAAATTTAAATTTTTTATGAACTAATTTTTCTATAATTAATTAATGCACAATTACAATTACTTACAAACTCGTATGTAAGAAAATAAAATTTTATCGACAAATTGTCTTTTGATATACCATTTATGTGAGATCAATGTGGATAAGCTATATATTCAATTATATTGTTATAGCAAAATAACTAATTACAAAAATTTACACATAGACTATTTTGATTGATATTTTACAATTTAAATGATGTATTTGTCAATTTACAAAATTCATGAACTAATTTAATTAATCAATTTGCCTATTTATTCAATTATAAATACATCATTTATTCCTCGTTTGTTAGTAATTTTATAACAGAGTAAATTGACTATCTACAAACAAATCTAAGGATCAAAATGCTTAATAAAAGAGATATTTATATATGTGTTTGAAATCTCATTATATTCAAAAACTATAGTAACAGTCCCTCACATGTTCAGATGTTCCGATATCAAAAATGATATTTTTAGTTAATACATTAACTTATATAGATACATAGTTTTTTTTTGCTACAACTTATACATCTTATGTTCTTCTGCATATTATGTTATTAATTCTGCAATATTAATGGTCTTAACGATAATTTTAACTGCTTTTTGTTATAGAAATTCAAGGATATGGATAAGATCACCATGGATGCTCTAGCGTCTAGTACACCTGCTGGTCGCATTGGGGAACCAAAGGACATCTCAGCATTAGTTGCTTTTCTTTGCCTCCCAGCTGCTTCATATATTACTGGACAGATTATAACTGCAGATGGAGGTTTCATAATTTAAATTGTTTCGCCTAAGAAACAAAGAATAAAATGTATGGATTAACTTGGTTTCTCTACCTTGTGCAAAACTAAAATTATAATATATAGATAAACACCTTTTCATGTTAACAAAAAAAACCAATATTTTGTTTTTAAATAATTTTATAAATGGCAGTATTGTAATTTTCTGTTTCATATTTATTGAGGACAATCATCTTTCTCAAGCTGCTTTCTATTTTCTGCCATTTCAAGAGTAACTTAGAGGCGTTTACTTGCTGATAAATTTTCTGTTTTTATTTTTTATAATGCTGAGAAATCTTCTGTTTTTATTTTTTAAAATATAGGCTAAATAGCACCCGTGATTTCTTAACTTAATTTCAGTTAACGATTTAGTCATGTATCTTTCTTTTCCCCCATTTTGATCCTTTATGTTTTTAAATAATTTTCAGTGTTACCCTTTAAGTGGGGTTCTATTACAAAAAAAGTTAAAAAGTCAATCATCCGTTTCCTTTTCACTTGTTTTCTCTCACGTTTATGTTGTTTGGTTTAGGGTTATCATTTCTCCCATTCACTTTCTTCCTTCATGTTTTATTCTCTCTTCTCCCTTGTCATCTTATTTTCTCTCTTCTCATCTCCCTTTCATGGAAAATCATATTCACGCTTCACAAAACTCGAAATCCATGGTCGCCTCTTTCACAAATGGGTCAAACTCAACCTCATACAACTCAACATCCTACAACTATGGTTCTTTTGATTCCAATGGAATTCATGAGCTGTCAAATTTTGCTTGTGGTCTAAAACCTATAATGCGCACAGTGACAAAATGGAGTCCGAACAGAGGAAGAAAATTTTAGGGTTGTAGGAATTTTGTGGTAAGTATAAATACCTTTATGATTTTCGATTATTTTATTTGAGGTTGTTAGATTGTATTTGGGATTTTGGTTTTCAGATTGATTTTCTCATATTAGGGTTATTAGATTTATTGTTTTTGGTTCAGATAAAAAAAATTTATTCGATTATTGCTGAAAAATTTGTTATTGATGTTGTCTTTGTTCATCAATTATAGAGTTATGATATTGAATGTAGATGCAATTACTTTGTTTGGGATTCATACTATAGGCTTCAAGCACAACAGAGAAATCAACAACAGATACATACACATTGTTTAAAGTGTCCTCAAAATGAGTTGGAGATTATGACTCTTAGGAATGTCATTTTGAAGATGCATGAAGATCACAAGTCAACCATTATTAAGATGAAGTTGCTTCAATTTTTAAGCATTTTGTTTAGTGTAACATGTGTTGTTTTATCGTTGATCTTAGCTCTGAAATGAGGTTACTGTATTTGATGTAATTTTCTTGATGTTGGTGTTGTAGATTTGTTGTAAGTATGTAGTTATGATTAAGTTTGTTGTATGACATTTGGAATATATTAGTGTATTTTACTTTTCATCAATTGTGGCTCCAATGATCTTGGTTGTTCTTTCTTTGATTATTACTGATAATTACTGTCAATTATGAATGAATTATGTTTGATTTCTCTGCAAGTGTATTATTAATCAGAATGAATCAAAATGCAGAATCAATTTGTTCGCAATTGTTTTAACATCAATTTGTCTGCAAGTGCATAATTCATTCATAAAAAATGTTGTTCCTAATTCATTCAAAATTGTTCCCGATCCAATTAATGTTCCTGCAGAATTGCTTATTGGTTCATTCATAACTCAGAATTCATTATTATTCCTGATTCATTCTTGATTCATTCATATGTGGTATATAATCAATATACCACACATGTACTTGAACAAAATTATGATTATTGCTTAATGTTGTTCCTGCTTCATTCATAATTCATTCATGAACATAATTCATTTGACAAACTTGCCCCATTCCATTCAAAACAATGTAAACATGTTTCAGTCGGTACAAAAGACAGCAAATGGCCTAAAATTCTGGCCTAAAACAGAATGACAAAGTTGTTCTTAATAACCAAAAAGTGTTTAAACTTTGTCCTAAAATAGAATGAAAAACTAGAACATTGTTAACTAGAATGACAAATATATAAACATAATTATTTCCTCCATGTTTTGAACTTTGGCCTAAAAGTTCTTGACTGAGCTTGTCCAGGCTGGGACTGGGCTTGTGCAGGCTTGGACTGAGCTTGTGCAGGCTGGGAATGAACTTGTGCAGGTTGGGACTGAGCTTGTGCAGGCTGTGACTAGGCTTGTGTGGGTTGATTTTTCTTGGGTCTTCCTTTGAGTTTGACAGGTTGAGATTGAGCTTGTGTGGGTTGGTTTTTCTTGGGTCTTCCTCTGGGTTTGATAGGTTGTGTTTGGGCTTGGGCAGCTTGATTTTGGGCCTGGGCAGATTGAGTTTGGGCCTTGGCAGATTGAGTTTGGGTCAGGTCAGGTTGAGTTTGTGGTTGGGCTTGGACAGTTTCAGTTTGAGTCTGGCTTTCTTGAGTTTGGCTTGGACATGATGCCTTGTTATGACCAGTTTGTTTACACTAGGCTTGTGTGGGTTGATTTTTCTTGGGTCTTCCTTTGAGTTTGACAGGTTGAGATTGAGCTTGTGTGGGTTGGTTTTTCTTGGGTCTTCCTCTGGGTTTGATAGGTTGTGTTTGGGCTTGGGCAGCTTGATTTTGGGCCTGGGCAGATTGAGTTTGGGCCTTGGCAGATTGAGTTTGGGTCAGGTCAGGTTGAGTTTGTGGTTGGGCTTGGACAGTTTCAGTTTGAGTCTGGCTTTCTTGAGTTTGGCTTGGACATGATGCCTTGTTATGACCAGTTTGTTTACACTTGGTGCACTTATTTGGCATCCTTTTCCTATTGATCATTGTTGAGTCCTTACTCTTTTCATCGCCATATTTGTTCCTTGACCTTTTGGGCCTTCCTGGAAGCCTTGTTGATGGTGGTGGTAACACATCAGGATATGGAGTTTGAGGCCATAGATTCTGCCTATTTGTTAGGTAAATAACAGGTCGGTAACAAGCCGCATATGTCTCTCGCCTATAGTATGCTGGAATTAATTCTTCTGGATCTTGTTTGAGGAAATTGCAGTAACAAACTGCATGGCAGCATTGAATTCCAGTAAGCATCCACTTCCTGCATTAACATTCTTTATTTTCCAGTGATTCCACAAACTTGTCTCCTGTGTGGGTGATGTTACTAACTCCGAATATATTTTCACCAGCATACCTTGTTCAACAAACATATAACACATGATTTAGAATGACAGAATACATAACCAGAATACTCAACAAATATAACACATGACAAAATACAAAACCAGAACACATGACAAAATACAAAATCAGAATACATGACAAAATACATAACCAGAACACATGACAGAATACAATATTCAGCAAATATATTGCATGGTAGAGTAGAGGTAACCGCACACGTGGCCTTATTAGATAATTCAACCTATGATGTCATCAGTTGTATATACTTATACACTTGCATGGAAGAAAAGAAATATACCTATCAACACTATGTACTTATTAAATATTGCCAAAATATATAATCAAACCAGAACATATATAACCAGAATATTAATCAAACCAAAACATATATTTGATGTATATCTATACCTATCAACACATATATAATCAAACCAGAATATATCTAACTAGAATATTACCTACACATCCACATTCTTGATAATTCTTGTTCTTTTTCTAACTTTTTCTTGATTTGAGGTAGAACATGACCATTATACCTTTCCAATCTAGTTTTATTTGTTACCCACCTTTCCATTAAGTACAATTTGATGTCTTTAAACACTGTCACTATGGGTTTCCCTCTAGGTCCAATTATGACTATTGAATGTCTCTTACATATTGTTAACAAGCACATCACATTTAGAATTGAAACTGAATCTTGACTTTGACCAAAACCTTGGTGGAATCTTCACCAAATATTTGTGGCCTCTTCGTTAACCTTCCTCAACTCTTTCATTTCTCTTTCCCATTCTTGATGATATGTTAACTTGGCTGCCTTCCACATCAATTCCTTAAGTTTCAACCTGGGTGAATTTTTCTGAAGTTGTTATAAAGGTGTCTTACACAAAACCTTTGTTCAACCTCAGGAAGCAACTCATCCATTGCAGGCAATAGTCCCTAACATAAACAACAAAAACTAACATAAATAAATAAATTAACTTAAATAAATAAATTAACATAAATAAGTAAATTGACATAAATGAATAATGAATAATTGAACTTAAAAGAATACCTTTTGCTGATCAGATATGAAGGTGTAAAACTTGCATGCTTGTTGTCCACCCAAGTCATCAATTAATAATTTTAGGAACCAAGTCAATGAATCTCTTGTCTCACCTTCAACTGCAGCGACAACAATTGGAAGCATTTGGTCATTTGGATCTCTACCAACAACAGCAAGAATCATACCCCCATAATACCCTTTAAGGAAACAACCATCAAGACCAATTATTGGTCTACAAATTAGGAAACTCTCTTTACATCCATCAAGACACATATATAGGCGTTGAAAACATGGTAAAAGTGGTTTGTCCACATAATCAGTTACCTCAGAATTTGTAGCTTGGACTTCTAACTTAACAGTACTATTTGGATTTGATCTTAATAACTCATGATAGTAATTATACAATCTTAGATATTTCTCTTTGAATGATCCATCAACCATATCAATTGCAACCCTACGTGCCCTAAATGCCTTCATCTTACTTACACCAGCATTCCACTTTTGATGAACCTTGTTAGAAATTTATGAAATTTTTATGTTCGGGTTCTCCTCCACTGTTGAGTACAATCTTTTTCTGAGCCAACTTGATCTCATAAATTTTACCTTATACTCTCTATTACATGAATGTGTGTCAACTAGTTTCCTAAGTTGCCATGTATATTCATCAGGTAACTTTGCACAATAGGCAAACCACTCACAGTCTTCCTTACATTTAACTCTCACTCTTAGATTGTCATTTTTTATAAACTTCAAATCCCTCCCATTATAAATGACATATGTTGTCATAGCCTCCTTAAATTCTTCTTTACCGGTGAAAAGGCTTCCTAAAACCCACTTATAATCTTCCATTTTTTTTTGGCATGACAAATAAAGGATACTTCTCTTTAGTGTCATCTTCATCACCATTTTCTTGTGATTCATCACTCTCCAATTCCTCCGTTAAATACTTTTCATCGCAAAATTCCTTCTCAGTTGGTTTTAACTGCTTCTTTCTTTTTGAAGTCAAATTCAAAGAGTCGTCACTTGGCACATTAACCTCCACATCTTCATTCACAATATATTCTTTCTCAACACGGATCTTCTTAGGTCTCCCTATTTTCTTACCAGTACTTTGTTTCTTCTTTTTACTAGTACTAGACCCTTTTGTTAGTTGCACTATTCCTCTTCTCAATTTCAACTTCACACTCGGTTTCCTTACCACCTACCCCTCCTTGTTCTTCAACTCCATTGCCATACACCTAGCCCCAATGTCATTTTCCAGCAACTTTTTCTCACCATACACCTCATACCAGAGACTAATAATTTTTTAGAATACTCCATTTGTTTAACAATATCATAAACCTCAAAGTAACTCCACCTGTCAGCATCACATTTCCAATTTGACACTTCACGTTCGTACACTTCCATTGTGTCATCCAAAAAATACCCTCCATGGTGGACATCAACAAAAACACATCCATTCTGCTTTTTATACATTGAAAAGACAAAAAAACTTATTAATAGAAAACTATAATCACATGGTAGGGACCACAAAATTGGCCCCATAATCTTAGAAAAAGAGGAACGAATATTTAAGCGTGGACCACAAACCCTAGATCCCAATAAACAACATATGTAGTAATCAACTCATTCACAAATCAAACACATGCAAATAATAAATACCATAAGGAACACACTAAACCCTAAACCCTAAAAACAGACGAAATCACTAAACATCAGAATTAATAAAAAACATTACCTTTCTTCTTCGTTCAATGTTGATTCCGATAATAGGTTCTATGATTTCGTTCTTTGATTACGTGCTTCGATTTTCATGCATGGATGAAGGCAGAAGATGATGAAGGAAGGAGAGGATATGGGAGAAGAAAACGTGAACGGAGAAAGTGAATGAGAGAAATGATAACTCTAAACCAAACAACATAAACAGAAACATGAGAAAAAAACAAGTGAAAAGGAAGCGGAGAATTGACTTTTTAACTTTTTTTGTAACGGAACCCCACTTAAAGGGTAACATTGAAATTATTTAAAAACATAAAGGACCAAAATGGGAAAAAAAAGATAAAGGACTAAATTGTTAACTGAAATTAAGTTAATGAACCACATGTGCTATTTAACCTAAAACCTTTTGATGAAGCTTTTTTAAAAGTAAATCAATGTCGTAGAAATAAAATAAAATATTAGTTAATGAATACGTATTTTCAAAAATAATAAAAATAATTAAGAAACACAACCGAGAAAATCAGTTGAGACCAAATAATCATTTCTAAAAATAATAAAAATAGTATATAACTCACAAATATGGTTGGTGTATGCATATAATATCATTTAAAAAATTATAATAACTAAATAAATTTTTCCAAAAGTGTCTTGTAAAAAAATCATTCACCAAATTTCAGTGAAATAACAATGAAATTTAGATAATACTTGTTATACTAATAACATGCAATATTTTTCAAAAAACAAAGATTATAAAATTAATATAATCTATATAAAGTGAAATATAATATTTTTATGAAATAATTTTTCTTAAAATATAATAATAGTTTAAAAATAGCTATTTGATTTACAAAAATAATCATTAGTTTATTTATTAAGAAATCAATTATACATAAACTTTTCGATTTATCAAAGTATCATAGAAGTTCACTATTAATAACGGCACACAAAAAAAAGTTTAATGAACATAGATAGTATAAAAAAGCTTAATTTATATATGATTTTATAATTCATTTTTATATGCATTATAAAAATAAAATAAAATGAAATATTGAATTGAGAAAATGCATTGTTCAACAATGATTGTTATGTGAAAAATTGGAAACCTCACACAAACATTCATTTATGGTTCTACTCATTTAAGTAAACTTAAAAATATTTAGAAAAATACTATAAATAAGAAAGAATGAAAATGAAAACATCATATTATTATCTCTTTCGTCGTATCGAACATGTCCATTGTTGGAACACTTAGTTGTTTTCCAAGGTGCCGTTTGGTATTAGTCTCCCATTACCGTCATACAAATAAAACAAAAATTAAAATTAATAAAAATAAAAATTGACGGACACACAAATATTTTATACCAAGAACTATGTGTGTATTGATTTTCCTATTGCATCTGGAGATATGTAGGAGTAAGATCTTCTTTTTGCCAAACCAAATTATTAAAAAGATATGTTTCCTTCTTTTATTTGTAAATAATTTATTTCTTTTTTTTATTATTCTTTTTGGGATAAAATAAATAATTTAATAGATAAATAGTTTATATATAATTAATTACATGATAACCGTTATAACAGACGATGTAAGGTGATAATACTTTTTCTACTCGTAAATTCGAATTTTTTATTCAAAATCATTATTTTAAATTTTATCTAATTTTTTTTTTAATAAAATAAACATGGTGGTGATCTTTTTTTCGGATAAGTAGATGCGACAACATTGTATTCGTCCACGACATATTACTAATTTTAAAATAACCATGCAAATGTAGAGTAATATAAGAAAAAAAATAATTTTTTAATTAAATATTAAGGTAAAACACTTAAACAAAACAACTTCTTTAAACACCGAAAGTGTCCACATTGTCATAATTGCCACTTAATCCCAACGAGGAATGGACCACCTCATCTATAATTAGAACAACAACTGACATGCAACTTAGGTATCTATAATTAGAACTACCATTAACATGCAACTTAGGTTTAAGCTTCTTTTCAATCTACATGTTGCCAGCTTGTATTCAATCTTATGATCTATCAATGGACAATTTTTGGGCCCATTCTTCCGATATATTTAATTTGCATAGACATATTCTCTTACGCATTTAAGAATCACAAAATGTATAAATGATTTCAATATAGGAAAAAAAAAGTATAAATAATTATTGATAAATTTGCCAATACATTCTTAAAATTTTAGAATGAACCGATACATTCATAACCTGTCACTCATCCCTCACTATTCTTATTATAAGTTATCCTGCACTACCATCACCCACTACTCCAAAAATTAGTGTAACAACAGCGCTCTTTTTATAGAACTTTTTTGAAAATTATAGAACTTTCAGATAATCTCTTAGACAAGGCTTTTCAGATAAGTATGGTATTAGATCTTATAAAAAAAAATCGAAAAGCCTTAAAAAGTGCTTGTCAAATTTGTCTTTGTCTTGAGTTATATTACAAATACTCTACCACCAAATAAAATTGTTTAATATGTAGGTTGCTCGTAGATTTAATATATATATAATTTTATTTTTGTTCGAAACAAACTATAAAATATATAGTATATATTAAATTATATAATTTAAATATTTATTTTATTTATACATATAATAATTATTATTGATTAAATTTTAAGGTTTGCACTACTTTAACTTGGATTTAAGATTACGTTTGATTGTATTGTTGGATTATTGAAACTATACTTT
This sequence comes from Cicer cuneatum, assembly GCA_037974295.1. Lineage (NCBI taxonomy): Eukaryota > Viridiplantae > Streptophyta > Magnoliopsida > Fabales > Fabaceae > Cicer > Cicer cuneatum. The sequence goes on along the minus strand of JBBPBO010001986.1, from coordinate 15,457,686 downwards.
TTAAATTATAATTAGTCTAATTAGGTTAGATAACACTATTGAGTCATACAAATTTGAATTTCTAAGCTATAATAAGTCTAATTATTTAAGATTGAATCATTAAATCATCAAAATTAAATTTTTTTAAGTAAATAAACTAAATATAACGTAAAAATTCTAATTTTATTTATCCAATGGTTCAATCCAGTTTAATTACACAAAGAATGAGTTAGAGATACCAATTTTAATGATCAAACACTTCAATTTTAACTAATTAGATTGACTTATATAATTAATATTTGAATTTTAATGTTATATAATGTCTAGTTTTTGTTTTTACGGTTGCTCTTATAATTCGATGCCTTGCACCAATGTTTTAAGTCTAAAAATATTATAAAGACGATGAGGGGTTTGATTTTCTTTGGTGTTATATGGATTTTAGTATTGTGCATGGAAATAATAAGCACTCAAATTGACTTATTTAACTTTTGGATTTTAGAGTATTGAAAATAAAAGAAAATTGTTGCATTAAATGTACTTAGAAGTAGAACTATTAGACATTAGCAAAAAATGCCTATAACAAATAAATAAAAAATATCCATAAAAAATGAGTGGATATTGGTGTGGGTATGAGTGTCTAAATACCCACTTTCATGTATTTAAATAATTTTATATTTTATATATAAGTTAAAATGTATTTTTGGTCCTTAAATTTTAAAATATAGTGATTTTAGTTCTTTATTTTAAAAATTGTAATGTTAGTTTCTTAATTTTATCCCTTTTATAAATAAATGGCATTTTGACTCGGTGAACGTTTATATTGTAATATTTTTAATGATTAAGTGAACTTATTTTTTTTAAATTGTCACCTCATTTTTTAAAAATCAAATCAAATTCCCTGCTTGTTTTTTTAATTATTTTTAAAAAATTTCTAGCTCTAATTATTAATTAAAATAAACTGAGAATTAAATAGGATGTGCATTTTTTACCTTTTAAAAAATTATTGCGATTCTTTATATACTCTAAAGAGAAAAATATAGTTATTCTAATATCATGCCAACTATTAGAATCATCCCACCATCGCGTCATCCTCCGTGCAGAGGCAACGGTATCCTACTCAATAATTAAAAAAAAAGAGCTGGTAATTTAAAGAAAAAAAGTTAAAAATGAGCAGAGAATTTTATTTTAAAAATAAATTGAGTTGGTAATTGTTTTAAAATCACTTAATTATATAAAAAAATAGTCAATATTCAGTGTTGATTTAGTTAAAATCAAAGAATAACAAACATTTGAAAAAAATATTAAAATTGTAATTTTTAAATTAAAGATGCTAAAATTGTCAAATTTTAAACTCTCTGTGTGCGCGCGCGCTTCAGTTAAATAGATTTGACCTGCCTGGTATAATTATCTATCATAGCCATTTTTTCAGACTTGATTTGTTATCATGGTCTAAAAATCTATTTTTTCTTATCAAAATATTTAAATACGATTATAATTAAACAGCCTAAAGGTCAAAAGACCTATCAATCTACAACTATACTAAATATAAGCCATAAATTAGTTTGTTATAAGTAATAGATCAATTGAAATTAAAAAATAATTCAACTAAATATGTCTTAAATCTTAAGTTTATAAGCAGATTCAATAACATTATAATAAGATCATAAATTTTAATTAAGTAAACAATTTGTCAAATTCAACCATAATATACTTTCAATCTTACGTATGTCAATTGAAATAGCAAGAAAAATAAAAAAACTTTATTACATAAAGAGGTCGATCTGTAAGATTTAATAGACTTTGTCAAAACTTTAAGTCTGTTTAAAAAACTTAAATTTGACATTTTTATTAAACAAGTTGGACCAAACTATACCTTAAATAGGTTAGAGCATAAACCCATATTAAACCACCCACATACTTACATCCCTAGTTTCAATAAACCAAAGCAATATTTATACATGAAGCACTTTATTTTAATTTCAAGTATTTGATTATGATTAATTAATATGATGCATGATTTTTATATAAACCAAGGGTTTCACCTACATGGATTGTACACTAGGAGGGAATGTGAATTATGACATCTTTTTTCAGAATTTTCTGCGTAGAGTTTGTTAAGAGACAAATTAACGAGGTTATTTACACTTTTTACACTTTTACACAGACAGTTGTATTCAACTCTTATTTTTTTATTTAGATAGAAATACCTTATTGTATAGAGTACATTATTTTTAATAAAATGCTATAAGTACCATTTAGTAAAAAAATCATTTTTATATAAGTGTTAAGAAGATATGATCCTTGGAAGTTTATAAAATTATTAATTGTTACTTGGATATACAAATATTTTAGTTTTATTTATTAAATATTTTAATTTATTTTCAATTAAAGAATATTTAATACTCGTTTAATTAAATTTTGTTAAAATGATATGCTATTTTATGATTTATCATTTTAGTTTAGGTAACGAATACATGTATAGATATCTTAGAAGGTACGAGTATTAAGATGTTTATCCACGTAGATACCGGTACACTAATTGAAAACAATCATTTTTAAACATATTTTGAAACAATTTTCGGGCGAATTTTGGACATTTTACATACAAATTTAGGATGGAATGTTACTTTGCCCAAATGTCAAGCAAAATATGCACATGTAAAATTGTGTAAAACGATGATTCATTTTTTTCAATAAAAAAGTTAATATTCTATATGTCATTTTTTCATTGGTTTTACACATCTCATCATTTAAAATAACGAAAATTTATAGCTCGTGCTACAATATAAATGCCTATATTATCATTTCTTACGTCAGCATCTTTAAGATTACACAATCAATTACTCTTTTTTATTATCTTTTCACATCACATTTAAAATCATATTAATCAATAATTCATTCTCTTAAAACAAAAGATGTATTCTGATTTATTTTTTCATTACTATTTTATATCACATCTTATAAAATTAAGTTTCCAAACCCTCCTTTTATTAATACAAAAAACTATATTGTCACGTTATCTTATCATTATCTTTTCACATAACATCACAAACTTTAAAATCATGTAAATCAATAGTTCATTCTCCCAATATAAAAAATTGTTTTGTCAGTTTATTTTCTTATTATTTTTTATACGTTCTTTAAAATCAGTCTAATTGATGACATTTTCTCTCAATAGCAGAGTTAATATTTTCTTGTCATTCTTTCATTATATTTTTATATCACATCATTTAAAATTAAGTCTTCAAGGAATCTCCCCATCAATGTTTATGGAAAAATTTGCGATTCATTTAACTTATTTATACCAAGAAAATTAATGTCTTCTTCTCGCATTAAAAAATTATATATTACCATATTATTTTATCATTAATTTTCTGTTTACATCACACCAAATACTTCAAAGTCATAGAAATTAATGACTCATTTTTCTAATAAAAAAGTTTATATTGTCGTATTATTTTACTATTAGTTTTTCATATCATCACATATTTTAGAATCACACAAATTAATAACTTTGTTTTCAATTTAAAAGTTAGTATTTTCATGTAACTGTCTCGTTGTATAATCACTACGCCAAAGTTAATTTTTCATAGCATTTTAGTTATAAGCGCTATGAAATATGACAAAAATAATATAACATAGCACTTATATTATAAGTGCTGTTGAATTATACATGAAAAATATATTATAACGCTTCTTAAAACATAACACTTTTAATAATGAGAGTATTAAATGTAACACATATTTTTTACAGCGCTCTTTGCATAAGCGCTATTAAAATTAAGGTGAGTCAGAACTTAAACATTGTTGTTTTCAATATTTATAGCGCTTAAAACATAACATTTATATTATAAGTGCTATTAAAGGTGACACTTATATTTTTCATAGTATTCTTTTTATATAAGTGCTATTAAACTAATGCGCCTCAGCTTTTACTTCTCTTTTCACACTAACTAAAGCTATATTGTATCAATTAAAACTTTGTTTTTTTTCTAAAAACAAAGATACCAACCGTCTCAATAAAAAACCTAGTGAACTCAAACTCGAACGTGATTGTTATTTCCACCCAAACTTGATTGCCTCCACTATTTCAAACTCGACTGCCTCCACTGATTCAAACTTGATCTCCTCCACCGTATTCAAAATTGATTGCCTCCATCGTTCTCACATTCAAAATCAATAATTTCCATCCACCATCATCAACCTGTTTGCCACCATCGTTATCAATCACTCGTGTTGCTGGGTACCACTCACTATTGTGACAATCTCATGTTTTTTTCCTTTTTTTTTATTCCTATGTTTGCTCATGTTGCTGGATAATCTCAGGTTTCTTTCACGTGTATGTCATATGGTTAAGGTTAAAAACAATGATATATATGTTAGAGACAAATGAAACTGATTGCAGAACTGCAAGGTATTTTAACAAGGTATTATATTAATAACATGTTGTCCTAACAATCTTAGGAATGAAGAACACTTTATAATAGAAAAATTTAAGAAAAAATTATATATAATTTGTGTATGATTGATATTCCTTTAATTTGACTTTTTTTAATTTTATATATTTATATGATTTTTTTTTAAAGTTCCATGGCTATGATTCTTTTGATTTGTTTTTTTTTTTTTTTT